>JALIZF010001789.1:600000-776437 GCA_029948255.1 Telmatactis stephensoni
TTTATGAACAACGATCATTTATGTTTATTATCGATATTTATTATTATCAATATTGTCATCGTCACCACCACCACATTGTCATCCATTGTTATCACTATCAATCTAATTCCTTTTTTTTTATCACTACCATCGTCCACCATAGCACTTTCATCTACTTCAATATTTATGTTTACTGGGTAGTGTAAATTGTTCTAATTCTTTGGTTTCTGTCTTTGTAGAATGTTGATAGTCGTCTGATATCGTCAAAGTCACTAGTAGCCTGTATTGTACCAACAACTCGTACTTCATTACCTCAACGAATGCACGTTTGGGAATTATTCAATAGTTATTATGCACTAAAGGTATTTCAAATATTCCTGCTTTTCCTTATCTGCCTTCAGTTTGCATTTACGTTTTTGTGCACTGAACCGTATTGTTATTATATAATAATTGGTATGTTACGAGCGCTCTGATTGGTCAAAAACCGTGCGTGACGAAAGATTTACGCACGATCGCACGATTTTACTCCCACTTTGATTGGTTGAAACATTTCTTCACCAAATTTTGACGTCATCAGTGCATCTACGAGAGTACACAAATGCACGGAATAATGGAAACTAATAATTATTAATCATTCATTCTATTATCTATTATTGCGGTGACATCTTCCAATAATGCGATTCCAGTTTTTCCGTTGCGTCATGGTTTTTATTGAATTGGTTCTTCGTTTTGAACTTGTTTTCATGTGTGTTTTACCCTGTGTCATCTGCAGCACGGTCGAGAGTTCAACTCTACACCTGCAAGTCGTTTATCAGAAGCTTTTGGGATCTCTCTTGATGGAGGCTCTGCTACAACAGCTAAACAAGTACGTTTGGAGTCATTGTCATCCATCTCTATTTATATGCCTGAATCTTTCGTTTTTTCTGCTTCTAATACTTCCTGCTTAGTTCGATTCTCATCGTCTCCCTGCCTGCCCTGTCTGCCTGCCTCTTGTCCATCTTTCTATCTATCTGCCTGATTGTCTCTGCTTTATATCATCCTTTCTTTAAAATCACACTTCCGGCTTTTTACTGACCACTTTTTCTTTTCATTGGTTTTTAATTCTGCATATACACGAAGTATTATGTTATCGCTCCTTTATAATATTTCCCTTTTGTATTTGCTTCAGAGTCTGCTCCGAACTTTACACCGTATAAAAACAACACACGAACCTTGTAGACGCAGTATGGATGCTATGGTAATAACAACTTGTGCTGTTCAATCATAATTAACAAATTGAAGATGGTTTTGAGTTGTCTGTCCTCTTATTGACACACTCTTGACGTCATAAAATGTTCAAAACTCAACACTGCAAAGTTTTGAACATTTTATGGCGTCAAGAGTGTGTCAATAAGAGGACAGACAACTCAAAACCATCTTCAATTCGTTTTTTACAACAATTATTTGAGATAAAAGTTAAAAAATCCTTTTCAAACGGGGCAACAGAACGAGCGCGCTTGCTGAAACGCGTCAGCAGTGTGTGTCCTCTTATTGACACACTCTAATCAACCAATCAGATCGCGAGATTAGTGTCAAGTGTTGTAAAAAGTATTTTTTCAATCTAATGGCATTTGTAATATACGTGTTTTCTAATGTGTTTTTCACTCTTTCAGTTTAAATCGTTAGTTTGTGCTGGTCTCAAGTAAGTAAGATCATTTTATATTGCGTTAGAAATTTGTCGTGATTGTTTTGTTGCTATTGTAGTTTGTGTGGAGTAGTTTTCCTCTGATTTTGAAATCGGCACGACGCGTTCTCGGCAGGAATTTCGAATGTTTTCATAGACATCATGGCACTGACACTCTCACGGCAGGGCGTGATCCCGGTAAGCCTGCTTACAGATTTTCTGGTGAGGGGAAGGGGAGGGGGAGAGGGAAGAATGGAGAGCCTCTCCCTTCTTCCCCTCTCCCCTTTTCCCCTTCGGCTTCCTCTTCCCCCTCCTCAGAGTGCCTGTAGGCAGGCTATGGTCACGCCTTTTCTCTAATACGAAAACTGCCCCCATACGTACGGTGACTTTGCTGTTTTTGTTATGTTTGATTTGTTGTTCATAATGGTGATGATGATAAATAATGATAATGATGATGGCGATAATGGTGATGGTGTCGAACATGGCGAAGATGTTCAGTGTTTTGCATCTGTGATATAGTAATCTTTACTAATAGTTCTTTGCATTGTTTGTTTAGCCAAAAGACTTTAGTACAGTGGTGTCGAATAGTCACAAGAACATCTACAGTAGTCGAAGAACATTATCAGTCATGGGCTTATGCTATTAAAACTGGTATGTATACAACCTTCACATTTACAATGATGTTAGAGAGAGAGAGTTCATCGAGTGGACATAGACTCGAAAAAAACTCACCCCAGACGGGATTTGGACCCGCGACCTCTTGAGTGCCGGTTAGGCACTCTCCCAGCTGAACTGAATAACTTAAAAAACTTATATATCAGTACCAACCACAGTGAACTCCCTCTAAGACGGACACCATCAGGACCATCAAGAGGTGTCCGTCTTAGAGAGGTGTCCGTCTTAGAGGGAGTTTAAATGCAGTAATTATATGGGATTTGGGAAGAAAGGGACCAGCTATGGTTGTCTGTTTTAGCGAGTTGTCCGTTAGCCAGGGTTCACTACATTTAATTCCTAAAACGCCTCTGAAAGTACCAATATGAGTTTTGTCGGTGATACTAAAAGTCTGTTCTTATTTTCACAGGAATGAGTGAAGCATTAACATATTTGGAAAGACTGCAACCATTCGACTTTAACTTACCCGAGGACCTCGCCATTAGACACCTAACCAAAATAAATGATGCTTTTGGAGAAGCTTAATCTACACCCTCCCCCTCATCCCCTCGCTTTATCCCCTCCCCTCCCCTCCCCCTCCTCTCCTTATAAATTATTATAAATGTCTGTAAATTATATTTAGGCTAAAGGCCTTACTAGAAATAGAATTATCAATATAATATTAAGGTATGATATTAGGCATGCCATACAACAGTGGGGTTTCTTTTGTCGTTAATATTTTTATATTTCGGTCACACTTGTGACATGTCGGCTATGTTGAGCTCTTTTGTCTTGGTACGCCACCGATTCGAACCGCGAAAATGGTTCCAATTAACGATTTATTTGAATAGAAAGACATTATGTTGATTTTGGATCAAGTTCATGTTTGATAATGTTGAAAGAACATTTCATCAAACATGACAAGAAAAGAATTCTTAGATGAAGCTGGTCTAACAGGTTGTCCAAACGAGAACATTGTTGGCTTACGTTGGTTCATTAGAGATATACCAAATAAGCGCAACACCAATGTTGAAGACCTACAATTGTTTCTTTTAGTTGGGCCGTGAAAAATCCTTGCTAGATCAGCAACTGAATGTGGGATGATTAATTTCAGTTTATAATGGAAACCAATTAAGCGCAACACCAATGTTAGACGGTGTTATGGTCTTACAGTCATTTGGTTAGGGGTGCGTGGTGTTGGTCCATCATGGAAACCAATTAAGCACAACACCAATGTATTAATTGTGTTATTGGGTCCACAAGCGTCGGGTTTAGTCGG
Source organism: Telmatactis stephensoni (assembly GCA_029948255.1). NCBI lineage: Eukaryota > Metazoa > Cnidaria > Anthozoa > Actiniaria > Isophelliidae > Telmatactis > Telmatactis stephensoni. The sequence goes on from JALIZF010001789.1 coordinate 603,573, forward strand.
ACCTTTAAAATAGACAAGAGTTCAAATATGCGAAAATAATGCAGGCATATTTAGACTCTATCGAGGTAATAATCAGATAGTTTCTAAAGACTTTAAAAATCGCCGTGAGATTACTGCATTGTTGAGAGGGAAAACAAGTGAATTTGTTCTTTCTTTCCTCGACAATCACGAAATGTAGTTGTATATGCATGAAATAATAATCGGAAAATATTTTTTTGAGATACAAAAAGTTACATTCGCGCGGCAGTTGCAAATAATTATTTATTGAAAGAGTATCAAGTGCATGTAGAACTTTGAAATATTCTGTTGTACATACAGGTACCGTCAGTGTGAAATACTGATGTGGTGTAGATAAAATATATATGGTTAAGTCAAGCCAGTTATAAAGTATAAGCGTTAAAACGCGCACGCTGATTGGCTGGCTACCGTGTTTTAAAAACGATATAGAATAGCATGATGAAAACCGTTGAAAAAATTGTATTACATGTATTAAACACTCCGCTGGACAAGAGAAACATTCAGCTACGTGTCGTGTTTCGTATTAAAAAAGCCTTGTATTATAAAACTTAAAGGGGACAATTTGTTTAAGTGCAGACACTCGCGCGGAAATCCTGCCTCGTGCTTTGTCTGATAAGGTAATTGTAAAGGGAGAGACTCGTCACGGCCGGGTCATTTCACACCATGCAGTAGACAATTTGCCCCCAGATCATGCTCACGAATAGTCTAACCATTTTGATATCATAAAGCATTTTGCTCAGTCAAATTTCTACTCCCACTGAAGGATTAACAATGAAATTTTTGGAACACAAGGAGGTTTGTTGCAGGATCAAAACAGGATCAGGGAGCAAAACCTTTCGTGTGTACCGGCCTTTAAGGCGCCGTTAAAGCTCACAACGCATTGCACCGTGTCACATCAAAGCTGAAATTTGTTTGCAAACATTCCTGCGTGTTCCAGTCTCCAAATTTCTCGTCCCATGCAAGGCACTCGAGACACGCTTGCATTGAATGATTGGTAGTACATTATACTGTGATTGGCTTAAGGCCGATTTTCACGGTGCAACGTTTGCCTACAACTGTTGCATGCAACTTGCTTACGACATATTTTAGCGGCTATTTACACGCGCGCAACTTTGCATGCAATAGATGCAGGCGAGTTGTAGGCTTGATTTACACGGCGCAATTCGTGTTATATGTATGTCGTAAGCAAGTTGCATGCAATAGTTGTAGGCAAAAATTTGAGCGCGTGTAAATCGGCAGGTTACCATTGAGAAAAAAGTTTCACAACGCATTGCACCTTGTAACATCAAAACTGAAATGTCCGGAAACATACACTGTAAGCCTTTTGGTTTCTAGTCTTAAAGTACTAGTTCCAAGGTCTTTCACGCTCAGCGCCCCTAAAGTACGTCATTCTATGCTGTGATTGGCTATCATTGCGAGATCGACAAGTTCCAAGGAGGTGTTACACAACTGCTGTTGCACTGCTGAAAGCAGTTCTCATTGTCGTGAAACTGTCCCGCAACGGAGATTCGAAAAACGTTCAGCTAAATGACCACGTTACACGGTGCAATGCGTTGTGAAATTGCTCTCGCAACGGTTTCAGCGTACGTGTAACAGCACCTTTACTTTAAATTTTGTCAGACTTACTGATGGGTTATGATTGTAAAATGTCGCGCTATACAGTTACCATCATTCTTATACTATTGTATATATTGTCATCAAAATTCTTTTTATCGGCAACCATTACAACCATAGTAATGACAGCGGGCTTGGCTGGTGCACGGTCTTTTTGTGGTCTTGTGAGACCACACACCTGTGGTCTCAAAAGTCACGTCCTTGGTTCGACTAGTAGTATACAAATTGCGGTCCCCGGCTGCTCCGGAGCTGCCCGGGTCTTAGAACCGCCATTTGTATACTACTTCGACTTTTCTCTAATTCATTTAGACCGTAGGATGGGGCACTAATAAAGGGAGGGAGGAGAAGGCGTACTGGCCACACCCTTGAAAACTTAAATTTCTTGAAAGAGGGCGCGGGTATTATTAACAGTAGTCATCCTTAACCTTAGCCAGCATAGGCTACGTCGGCTACCATAACCTTCAAATGAAATACAATGGCGTTAAGTTTATATCTTGATCATAAACATAACAGGTTCGGTGAAAAGATTAACAAAACTAATTATTAATTTAACTGATTTAAGGATTTCTCTTCTCATCAGTTGCTGCTACACTGAATTATTCCCGAATTTAAGCAAAAGTTATGAAATTCTAAGTTCAAAAATCGTTCTATCTTCGTATCTGTCACAACTTTAGACAATTCAAATTGTTATAGTTGTTATGTATTCTTATGACATATATTTCTCTTCCCAAATTTGGAAAAACCAATAACTACCGACCTGTTTCATAATATTTTGGTCTCTTCTTCAAGTGCCTGCTGTTCAAGATCGACAAACAAAATATCGACAAAATATCAACAACAAAAATTTGCGAAAGCGAACGGTTTTGTGTGTTCGTTTAAAACCCAGATTCTTACAAAAACTGTTTCAATTTAAGAAGGTTTTTACGAGAGTCGTTTTCTACAAAAAATGCGTTGGATTGCGCTTTTGTTGTGGATTTTGTCGTTTTCTACTGTTTGTTTTTCACAAGGATGTTTGCCTGGCTGTTACCCCAAAAAGGGCTACGAACCGAGTAAGTATTCTTCTGACATGTTAGTCAATGATTTTGGACGTGTTTAGGCTAGTGTGTTTTACAGGGGTACAAACTTGAAATTCTGAACCATTTCTCCGCCACTGTCAGAACATAAGTAAACGAAGCTGAATACCCAAGTGTAGAGGCTAGACGGCCTTTATCATCTACAATATTATTATTACTTATTACCATTCTACCTTTATACTTAATGTTACACTATGGTAACAACTATGGTCTTACGCAGGAGGGGAAATCTGTACGTGAAAAGCGCGAAAAAGCTGTAGTAGTAATGTTTGTCCGGTTGTTTTTTGGCCTGCATGGTTCTCACTAGACTAGCGACGGAGCATAAGTACAAGTACTGTACGCAGACTCAGTATCGTATTTATCACAAAGGTGTGAAAAAAGACAAGCACTGCTAATGAGCAGTACATTACTAAGTCTGTGCAAGAGACCATAATACTAAGAGAGCGAAGCTCAGTATTGATGTCTGTGCCATGTTCGTGGCGGCTAAGGCTATTTTTAGTAACTTCGCCATCGCGCGCGCAAGGCTCTTAAACAATAGAATTCAAACGGTCCCGTCCGCGCGCGTCAAAAATCAAATTCTATTGGTGGAGGGACTTGCGCGCGCGATGGCGAAGTTACTAAAAATAGCCTTAGCTGCCACGAACATGGCACAGACATCAATACTGAGCTTCGCTCTCTTAGTATTATGGTCTCTTGGTCTGTGTATGTTGCTTGTGCTTATGCTTATGTCACTAGAGTGATTTTCATAAACCCGTGAAACAAATTTTAGCTATTAATGTGTAATAATCAAATTCAAACAATAGAAAACAAAAGCTTTAGAGTTTAGTAGTGTTTAATAAGCTAAGTTTTATTTCACAGGTTTATGAAAATCACTCTAGTGAAGAGACAAGCACTGCTAATGAGCAGTATATTACTAAGTCTGTGTATGTTGCTTGTGCTTATGCTTATGTCACTAGTGAAAAGACAAGCACTGCTAATGAGCAGTATATTACTAAGTCTGTGTATGTTGCTTGTGCTTATGCTTATATGTCAATAGTGAAAAGACAAGCACTGCTAATAAGCAGTACATTATTGAGTCTGTGTATGTTGCTTGTGCTTATGCTTATGTCACTAGTGAAAAGACAAGCACTGCTAATGAGCAGTACATTACTGAGTCTGTGTATGTTGCTTGTGCTTATGCTTATGTCACTAGTGAAAAGACAAGCACTGCTAATGAGAAGTACATTACTGAGTCTGTATGTTGCTTGTGCTAAATGCTTATGTCACTAGTGAAAAGACAAGCACTGCTAATGAACAGTACATTACTGAGTCTGTGTATGTTGCTTGTGCTTATGCTTATGTCACTAGTGAAAAGACAAGCACTGCTAATGAGCAGTACATTACTAAGTCTGTGTATGTTGCTTGTGCTTATGCTTATGTCACTAGTGAAAAGACAAGCACTGCTAATGAGCAGTACATTACTAAGTCTGTGTATGTTGCTTGTGCTTGTTCTTATGTCACTAGTGAAAAGACAAGCACTGCTAATTAATGAGAAGTACATTACTGAGTCTGTATGTTGCTTGTGCTAAATGCTTATGTCACTAGTGAAAAGACAAGCACTGCTAATGAACAGTACATTACTGAGTCTGTGTATGTTGCTAGTGCTTATGCTTATGTCACTAGTGAAAAGACAAGCACTGCTAATGAGCAGTACATTACTGAGTCTGTGTATGTTGCTAGTGCTTATGCTTATGTCACTAGTGAAAAGACAAGCACTGCTAATGAGCAGTACATTACTAAGTCTGCGTATGCAGCTTGCGTTTATGCTTGCGTCGCTATTGAGAACCAGGCTTATCAGTATACAGACATTCACTTGGTGCGTGTGAGACAAAAGCAGGCAATAAGAAGTACTCATGATAGTGAACCTTTCATGAAATGAACAACCAGGGATCAGACAGTGCATGTCTCCTTATATTTAATGTAGTGTTACGATAAAGTCACAAGCATGAGAAAAGACAAGCGCTGTACAAATGCAATGAAACCTGTAATGTTTATGGGGTACCCTCGCTACTTCATGGAAGATTTTCCTCGAACTGATCTTATACGAGACGATTTGTAACGACGACTTTTAGCGCAAAGCTAAGTCGTTGCCGTGTTACATACCACACAGAACGATTTTTAAGCGCAATTATGATTTCGTAAACACGTTGCGAGTTTTTGATTTGAAGTCAAAAATGTACAACACCAAGTATATATGAATTTGGCTCTAGTTGTATCGGCGTTTCACGAAAAATTGTCGTTACAAATCATCTCATGTAACAACTTTAGACGTTGAAGCGTTATTGTATGCATGGGGCATGGGACCTGCATTTAAGTAAGGTTGAATGCCTACCGTGCGAAAATCGAATGCACGCAGATAGTTAGGAAAGCACGCTACACAGTTGCACCTTGTGCTCATCCCTGCATTGTTGTGCGCATATGATGCAGAAAAAGGTGCAAAAGTAGAACTCGATCATAACTCTGTAACTGTTGCAGAGGTAGACACATGCTCGGTATACCTTTTCCTGTAACATTGCACGCAACACAGCTTCACCTTGTGTTCATCCCTGCATTGTTGTGCGCACATGTTGCAAAAAAAGGTGCAAAAGTAGAACTCGATCATAAACCTGTAACTGTTGCAGTGGTGGACACACGGTACAACTCTGTGCTACAAACTGTTACAGTAAAAGTTCGAAAAAACCTGCATCACATGAGTTCCTGGTGGGTGCACTTTATATCATAGCTATGTTAACTGTTGCTTGTTGCAGAGTGCCATACAAGACTAGAGCTCGCATTCCTTATCGACAGCTCTTTCAGCATCAACGTTCACGATCCACAAAACTTTGCAAGATGTTTAGCATTTGTCAAAGACATCGTATCACACTTTGAAGTTATGGATACGCTAACGCGTGTGGGACTTATCACCTATGCGAACAACGCGCGTGTGCAGATGACATTAGCTGCGTCTACTAACAAGAAAAAAGTCCTTAATACCATCGATGGGATTATTCCTCATAATACTGGCACCAGAATGGGCAACGCCCTCTTTACTGCCGTGAAGTTGTTTAGCCAATCACGACCTAAAGTGAGAAAGGTAGGGGTTGCTCTCCGCAAAGAATAAACGTGTGAAAGCAGCCAAATGAATATATGTCAGTCCACACGCCATTGCTTTATTCATAGTTAATGCTTTAACTAACAAATTAGTTGCAACGCAAAGTACAATCCAACTTTGGCACTCACCGTTCCCGGCAAATTCAGAGAATTTTCTCTGTTGACTATTGAATTTAGCTTAGGCCACCTGATTGAATGTTAGCCATTCAGAATGGGCATTATATTGACAACATCCAAAGCTATATTAATTGACAATTCTATCTATTCTATTTCTGGACTTAAACTGATGGTACCTATTTACAGACTTTACTTTATCTCTAGGCTCTTATTGTTCTCAGCGACGGTATGTCAGGAGACGATTCAGTCACTCCCGCCAAAATCCTCAAGAAATCAGGTGTCGAGATTTTCTCCATCGGAGTAGGAGACATGTACCAGAAGCCAGAGCTCCTCTCTATAGCAACCGACAGCAACCATGTTTTCACGGCAGGCTTCAAGAGCCTTAAAGCTATTGAGAAAACCCTAAAGCAAATGGTCTGCGAACCTCCATGCATTGTATACAAATGCCAATGCCCGTGCTGTGGGGACCGATACACTTGTACACTGAATGACGTCAAATCCGGTTTTCCTTGCAATTGTAATCATTGTTGACGTCATTTCCGGTTTGTGAGAGAAGGTTGGACGTGACGTCACTTGTTGACTTTTCATTTGAATTTTGTCATATTTGGTGTTGGACGAGAAAGCCATAACGAAAAAATAACGTGACGACACGTGAAGAATTATTCATTTTTCTTTACTATAATTAAGTGATAACAGGCCGGACTATAATATTAAGAGAGCGAAACTTGTGGATTGATGTCTGCGCGATGTGCTTGGCGCTTAAGGCTATCGGAGGAAGGAACGGTTGGTATCCACGCGCGCGTAAAAATCATCAAATTCCATTGTTTAACGCCTTGCGCGCACGATATGACGTCAACTTGCTGTTACTAAAAATGACCTTAGGCGTCAAGTACATTGCGCAGACATCAATACCAGTTTCACTCTCTTAGTATTATGGTTTCTTCGTTTCCCAACGTCTTTCCCTTTGCTGAGAATAGGAGAATTGGACATTTTAGCGGAGTTCGAAAATGATAATATCATTTAGTAAAAAATAAAGATAGAGTTAAATTTTAATTAAAGAATTCAGTGAATATTTTGAAACGATAAACTTTTTTCTATTCTTTTTGATTGATCTTAATGTGCACTAAAAGTACTATTCAGGATATCACTCGCTATACATTTGAACTTTTTTGAACTTTTGTTTATCTGAAAAGAAAATATAATCTTAACTCTAGGCGTAGCATGCGTCACATTCGGAAAAAAACCTCGTTAGTCTGTCTGCGTAATAGCGACACGCTAAACGTGTTCTAGACCCCAAACGGTCATTCTGGCTTTGAAAAGAAGCTTGGGACTAGCTAAATCATTTTTTACAACACTTGATACTAATCTCGCGATCTGATTGGTTGATTAGAGTGTGTCAATAAGAGGACAGACACACTGCTGACGCGTTTCAGCGCGCGCGCTCGTTCTGTTGCCCCGTTTGAAAAGGATTTTTAACTTTTATCTCAAATAATTGTTGTAAAAAACGAATTGAAGATGGTTTTGAGTTGTCTGTCCTCTTATTGACACACTCTTGACGTCATAAAATGTTCAATTTGTTAAAAAGTCATTCTAAAACCTTTTCTTATTGGATTTTCTTTCACGCCAACATGAAGTGAGTGACTGTTTCTGTGGAAATACCCAATGGCAAGCAGCATTATTTTAGCCAATCACGTTTCTTTCGAAATCAGAAGGACGGAGAACACGATCCATCTCCCTGTTACGCAGATGGACAAAACGATAGCTCCGTATGTGACATAGGCTACTCTAAGCCATGTATAATATTGTCGCACATTGAGGTCACACATTCTTATTGATTATGGTGATATCGGTAATGATGATTATATTAATTAATAAAGTAATTCTTTTCTTTTCTTTTCTTTTATTCATTTCATTTCAAATATACAAACTATAAAATCTATATATCAATTAAAATTTTTTATACAAATGCTTGGCATTCATGTTCTGAGCTAATGTGCAATAAACAAGTATAAATTAACATTTCTGATATAGTGGAGCCCGCTATTTTGAATTCCTAAATTAAAAGCACAGACTGAGCTTTTCCACATAACACATTTTCATTTCGTTTCATTTTGTTTTTTGTTTGTTTGATTTTTTTTGTCACCACTTTTTGAGCGCTAAATGTGTCTTAAGTTGACAGCTTACGTGCGTCTACGTACACGTACGGATGTGTACGTACGTGCGTCTACGTACGTGTACGTACGTGCGTCTACAATTTCGAATAAGCGTACAACGTCTGTATAAATAAGTTAGCAGTGTTTAAATATATAAATATTAATCATTTTATGATGCCTAATCTACTTCCATCAAGGTTTACTTCCCAAAGGAATATATCAGCTTTGCTGCGTGCGTGTAGTTGAAGTGTAATCATTGGGCGTTTCTGGTGTTTCTTCTCTCTGTTTTATGGAGAAAACCATACAAATTGGTTAGATAAAGGATTGGATGATTACATCAATAAGCCCGAATCGTGATGTCGTTTTGACCCCCTCTCTATACCAGAATCCTTTTGAAAAGTTCAAATCTTAATTTTCTTTGAGAATACAAACACAATAGTTTTACTTAGTGAACAAAAGCTACACGAAAAGGATTCTGGTATGGTCAAAACACTCTTGGGGTTTATTGCTGGGTTGCGTGTGACGTCAGGGCAGCCATCTTGGATGAACTTCAAAAGATTTCTCTCTAGCGTCTGTTTGTTTACCCAATCTACTCTAGAGCGCGCAGGTCGCGTCGTGTCTCAGTGATTTGATTGGTCAACGTTGATGTCTCATCAAGACAGATACACTACCAGAGCTCGAGTAGATTTCGTATGAGTGTGAAAACGGCACCGCACGGTCACGGCACGGTACGGCAGGAATTTCACAAATGTTTTTATAGACAACACGGCACTGACACGGTCACGGCACGGCGCGTTCCGTTTCACACTCATACGAAATCTGCTCTAACTCTTTTTCGTCAACACATGTGCCGTTCTCTTTGTGTTTGTTTCTAATAACAAGATTTTAAAAAGCCATTACTTACTTCTGATGTTTTCAATCTTGCCGAGAACATCCTTAGCTCGTCTGCGCAATTGGCTCATCTTTTTCTTGGCTTCCTTAACAGCAGGATTTTTCTTGATTGGTAGAGCGACAGCATGCGCATCTATTTGATTCATTAGTGCCTCGATTTGGGCTGGAACGTAAAACGATAAACGAAACGTAAGATTTTAAACCACAATTATGTTTGGCTAGTTGTGATTGTACACTTGTTAAAAACTAAAATGCACATTCATAGAGCGGTTTTCGTATGGGTGGGAAACTGACCGTACCGTACCGTAACCGTATCAGTGCCGTAATGTCTATAAAAACATTCGAAATTCCTGCCGTAACCGTACCGTATATTGACCTTAACTGGTACGGTCAGTTTCCCACTCATACGAAAACCGCTCTATTTACTTACGTTTATAGTCGGAAGCCTTAAAGTCCGTAGCACTGACTCGAACAGAAGTTTCGATCTAAAATCATAATGAGTATAATGTTAATTAGATGTTTTAGTCTCCTGCGCAGAAGCAGTTTGTGTCGTCACGCAACGCTTGGAGTGAAGCATTTGTGTCGTTACGCAACGCTTGGAGTGAAGCATTTGTGTCGTTACGCAACGCTTGGAGTGAAGCATTTGTGTCGTTACGCAACGCTTGGAGTGAAGCATTTGTGTCGTTACGCAACGCTTGGAGTGAAGCATTTGTGTCGTTACGCAACGCTTGGAGTGAAGCGTTTGTGTCGTTACGCAACGATTGGAGTGAAGCATTTGTGTCGTTACGCAACGCTTGGAGTGAAGCATTTGTGTCGTTACGCAACGATTGGAGTGAAGCATTTGTGTCGTTACACAACGCTTGGAGTGAAGCATTTGTGTCGTTACGCAACGCTTGGAGTGAAGCATTTGTGTCGTTACGCAACGCTTGGAGTGGAGCATTTGTGTCGTTACGCAACGCTTGGAGTGAAGCATTTGTGTCGTGATGAGGAACAGTACTTTCAGTAGTGCAAACGCATAATTAGCCTCCTTCAAATCACGCATTAGAAAAAAGGATTTAACATCCATGTATTGCACAAGGTAATTGCACCTCATGTATTTCATGTCAAACTTAGGTCCACCAGTATTAGCTCTAAGTATTATCGAGCATTATCTATAATGTGTGTGATATAACAAGAATTTTATCGATGTTTTAAAGATTTATTATATAAGTGTTTTAATAGTTATTCCGCCATCTAAAGTTTTTAGCAAACCAAGAGACCATGATGCTGGGGGGCGGAGCCTGGAGCTGGTGTCTGTGGGATGCCCTTGGCGATTGGGGCTGGTGCCTTGGTCGCCGCGGACATCTCACGGGCGTTGGTGCTGGGTTTCGCTCTCTTAGCATTGTGGTCTCTTGAGTATACATTATTATATTACATACATACATTGTAACAAAAGATATAGCAACAGTTTATAGATTTTATACGGTTTTTAGATTTTACATACATATATATATAGATTTTTTACTAGCTGATTTAGATTTAGATTTTTTTTAGAAATTTTTCTTTTTTTTACAGTGTCCCCAATTAGTAGGCTACTTGTGGCCAGCTATAAGTCTCTGACACTCAAATAAAGATATTGATTGATTGATTGATTGATTGATTGATTGATTGATTGATTGATTGATGAAAACAACAATCTTACCGCTCCAAGAAGTATCCTGAATGCTTGGATGAGGTTCACGAGGGCTCTAAAAAGATTACAGAGATAGAGTTACGACCAACTTTATTCTATCGATCCTTTCATTCCTTTCTTCATTCATTCATTTCGTCCTCCCTTTCTTCTTTCCCTCCTTCTTTCCTCCCTTACTTCCTTTACATATTATTACTTTAATCGTATCTGGTTACCTTAGACTTGGATTCCTAATCGTTGGATTCACTGTGCCTACAACAAAAATAAACAAAAACCGTTAGCAATAAGTTTAATTTTGCATTTGTTATATGGCAAAATGAAAGAGTCAAAAACTGATAAATATATTTTACATTACTTCTCTCTAATAAAAGAATTGAAGCGCAGAAGAAACGTAAACGTCCGCAACGTTCTTGCGTATAGAGACACATTTAACTGATAAATACTCACGAGGAGTTGGAGTTGTTGGGGTCACTTTCATAGCATTACAGGAATTATTTCTACAGCAAAACACATTGCAATCTTTGATGTTTTCTCCAAGTCTTTTACAAGCGGTGTGACATTCCTCAGGACGCATACATCCTTTCGCGATGATTATCTTTCCATTGTTAATATAATTTGCTCGGCCAGTGTAGCAGACGCGGTCACCAGAGCACTGACGTAGGACACGTTTCCCTTCACAGTCTTCCTCGCTGACATGTGAGTTACAGTGGTAACACATCAGAGGCATACCTAGAATATAAAAATAGGTGCATAATGATGATGATGATGACGACGACGACGTTGATGATGATGATGATGATGAAAGTATGTATCATCAAGAATGTCTGGGCATAACTATAAATGAATTGGTGTGTTGGCATGAGTAGCTACGTGCCACGGCCACCCATCTCTGGACATCCAAGCATCAAATCCGATTGAACTGAGGGGCGTGACAGCCAGGATGAAAGGTGGCCACACGAAGAATGTTGAAAGCTAACTATTGCTGACAAGTTAAGACAGATATTGTTCTAATATCATTGCTACAGTTGATATAGTAACGCAGCAGGGTGATGTTGGACGCTCTCAGATAGGTTGGTACGAGCTACAGATTACCATTGGCGGATAGACTTGACCTGATGACGATGATGAATTTAACTAGGATTCAAACAAACAAACGAACGAAAGAACAAACAGGCAGGACAGACAGACAGGCAGCAGACAGACAGACAGATAAGACAGACAGACAGACAGACAGACAAACAAACAAACAGTTTTTATGGTGCGTTCGTAATCTTACGTACCTGTTCCAGTAAACGGTCGTTGCGTAACGATAGGTTGCGTGTACGTATGTATCGTTACGGGTCCGTTAGTGATCGGCTTTGTCGATGGTGTAGTAAATCCATCAGGCCTATTACAAAGGCTTCCTTCGCAGCAGTTGTAAGAGCAGTTGGTAACAGCGTTTTCATTCTTCTTGCAAAATGATTGACAGTCTTTAAGTTTCCATTTTTGCGCAGTTACGAACGAAGGTTGTCCTTCCATTACTCTTGACTGTAGCTTGTGCAGAGTAACATCTCTGGCCGACCTCACATTCCTTAACGGTGACTCCCTGGTCGCATTCTTGTTGACTTTTTCCGTAGCATGCATAGCATTTAAGCTTAGGTAGTCCTAACGTAAAAATATACATCATCATCATTAATCATGGTTACAATCCTCATTATTAGATAGATTTTGCAAACGCGCGACGCGACGTCGATGTCAAAACGGATAAAATGGCGTCCTGAAAGTGGGGTCGTGACGTTATCACGGTAGTCAGAAAATTAACGAAATAACTTATTCGTTGAGGTGTGGAAAAACAGGCAAAAAACTCGTGCAGCATTTCGCGCAACATTGTTGCGTTGTGTACAAATTGTAGTGCAAATGTTGTTCGTATTACCACCCCGCGCGCGCGCAACAAATTATCTTTGTTGTAAAAAGTAGAAAGTAGAAAATATTTCGCATGCGCAGTGATAATACGAACAACATTTGCACTGCAATTTGTACACAACGCAACAATGTTGCACGAGCTCTTGCCCGTTTTACCGCACTTTTATCTCACCTCCCATTTCCACGATAATATTATTATCATCATTTGAGAAAACGAAACACTAACATTATATGATATATGGTCAACATGTGGCTGTACGTCAATTGAGTTATGCCAGATGTGATTGCTTGGCTGCTAAGCCACTCAAGAAACTATAGTCTCACTTGGTATCTTGATCTTGCATGATCAACGCGTAAATCGCTACTTGGACGAAAATCGGTCAAAGTTAAAAACTAATTATTGGTCATTACTCCAAATGGATAAATGGAAAATTCTGCATTTTAAGTATGTTATTGCTGAGGAATTTTGTTTTAAAAGCAGGAAAAAAAAACAGCTAGCTAGGGTTAAGTAGATGACGTTATACTCTCTCTTAAATGCGATAACATTCAAGAATTTTACCCCGTCTCTTTTGAATTTGAGGATAATATGTTACTTGGTGACTATTGGGACCCTATAGATAACCTCAGCCAAGTCCCAACTTATTTACAAATTTCATCCATTTTCTTTCAAGTGACCCTTTAAATATCATCGATCATCATCATAGGGTGTTTTCCATTTAGTGGAACCAACCAGCCAGAATTCCAGCCAGAGCTAGGAACTGACATGTACCATTTAAGAACTGGCCGTTCTGGCCGATTGGTTCCACTAAATGGAAAACATGCACCCATAATTTCAAATGTACAAACCTGTTGAGACGGGTGCTTGTGTTGTTGGTGGTTGAGTAGTAGGATTAGTGTCCACTTTCTTAGTACATAGATTCCCCACACAGCACGCACCCTTACAGAAACCATACTTTCCCGATTTGGTCAACGTTTTACACAAACCAGAATCACAGATACTTTGCTTGATGCATCCTTTGGCTAGAATACCTTGACCATCGTTCTTGCGTACCACGTAGACCGCTGCACACTTGTGATCGCTGTTGCATTGTTTTATTGTTGTTCGAGCTTCACAACTGGCTTCGTCCATGCCCTGGCAATGGCGGCATTTAGGAGCTTTAGGAGCTATATAAAGGAATGAAGGGGCTGTTAATACTTTAGTTAGATCTGATTATTGTGAGGATTTATTCCTCTCTATTCGTATAACGTGAACCGTAAATAAGACCAACGCTCGCTCTAGGGAGATGAGATAGGTGCGTCTTCAGAATGCTTAGGTACAAGCATTGAGTTCTGTCTGTCTGTCTGTCTGTCTGTCTGTCTGTCTGTCTGTCTGATTGACTGTCTGCCTGCCTGCCTGCCTGCCTGCCTACCTGCCTGCCTGACTAACTGACTTGCTTGGTGACTGATTGACTGACTGACTGACTGGATGACTGACTGACTGACTGGATGACTGACTGACTGACTGGATGACTGATTGACTGACTGACTGACTGACTGACTGGATGACTGACTGACTGACTGACTGACTGACTGACTGACTGACTGACTGACGGACCGAATGTCTGTCTGTCTGTTTGTCTGACTGACTAGTGACTGACTGTCTGTCTGTCTGACTAACTGACTTGCTTGGTGACTGATTGACTGACTGACTGACTGACTGACTGATTGACTGACTGACTGAGTGTTTATTGCTGCGAGCGAAGCGAGTAGCCTCCTATTCGGAACACAGTGTAATCTGTGGATGTCACTAGACGAACATGCGATACATACGATCAGCGGTTCAAGTCCATACCGTATCGAGAGTCGATTCAAGGATGTCACTAGACAAACACGCGATACATACGATCAGCGATTCACATCTTTTCCTAAATAAACTAGCTTTTTAAAATCAGTTAGTTTTATAATCATTGCCAACGCTAGCCGTTTGACATTGTTTGAAAAATTGCTTTACTCAAAGTCAGTGCTAAATTTTTTGAACTGTGTGTGTCCGACACTGATCCTTGTAGTTCAATATTGAAGGTCAACTAGCAGTGTTCGTCACACAACGCACAGGAGATAGACAAGAAACATTTGATATATCAGAGAAAGCGGTGTACTTTCGTAAGTTTTAGGGGAACAGTTCTGCTAACGTGGATACACCAGCTGTTTTCTGCTCGCAGCACTTCACTTTCTATTAGAAATAGCTAGTTTAGTAATATGACATTCTCTGTGTCTCCCTACTGTCCTCTTACCTACTGGTGTTGGGCTCACTCTAGGTGCACTGTGCTTATTACATAGATCTCCTTTACAACATTTCGCGTTACAAAAAGAGTAATGTCCTTTGCTTGAATTAGTGATTTTCTTGCACACATTTGATTGGCATTTAGCAGCGTCCAAACAACCCTTTATAACACTCTTTTGACCAGTCGCTTTGATAGTTAAATGAAGTGTGTAGCATTGTTTATTGCTGGCGCACTTGAAATCGTGTGCCTTCTTAGCACAACTCGCCAGGTCATTTCCATAGCAAGTAGAACATGAAGGTCCACTGGAATCATCTCCTGAAAAACAGCACATTTACAGAAATTCTTATAAACTTGTTTGGAAAATGAAAGATTCAAAAGTTAATTTGTAATTGATTCGATACGTCCGTGCCAATGGGGGTGGGGGCGGTGCACCTTTTTCTTCTTCTTTCTTCTTTTTTTCTGTTCTGCGCATGCCCCATGGACCACGTCAGCACTAATCCGGATCACATTGAAACGCATCTTTTTTGTGCGCTATTGTTAGGCCTTCCGTCCACACTAAAGCCTCATCTACACACTACGAGCAAGCCAGTTTTCCTTGACAATTAAGTTTCTTTGACAAGTTTTCTTGGTCATGTAGACCTTGGTACGTTGTCCTTATTTAGGAAAACCAAGAGACCATAATACTAAGAGAGCGAAGCTCAGTATTGATGTCTGTGCCATGTTCGTGGCGGCTAAGGCTATTTTTAGTAACTTCGCCATCGCGCGCGCAAGTCCCTCAACCAATAGAATTTGAATTTTGACGTGCGCGCGGACGGGACCGTTTGAATTCTATTGTTTAAGAGCCTTGCGCGCGCGATGGCGAAGTTACTAAAAATAGCCTTAGCCGCCACGAACATGGCACAGACATCAATACTGAGCTTCGCTCTCTTAGTATTATGGTCTCTTGGGAAAACTAGCTTTTGTAGACGACAAACAAATTTCCTTGTGCCTCAAATATACTTTGTAAGGCGGAATGTTTGTTAAGTTTTCTTTGTCAATCCGTGTACATGAGCAAAAATTAATCTATACAAATTTTCGCTTGAAAGTTAATCTTTACAAATTTTCCTTGGACATTAATGTTTACGAGTTTTCCTTGAAAGTTAATCTTTACAATATTTACTTGCAAATTAATCTTTACAAGATTTCCTTGAAATTTTATCTTTACAAGTTCAGTTCCTTGAAAATTAATCTTTACAAATTTTCCCTGAAAATTAATCTTTACAAGATTTCCGTGTTTAACAGTAATCTATACAAGTTTTCCTTGAAAATTAATCTTTACAAGTTTTCCTTGAAAGTTAATCTTTACAAATTTTCCTTGAAAATTAATCTTTACAAGATTTCCTTGAAAATCGATCTTTGCAAGTTTTAAAAATTAATCTTGACAAGTTTTCCTTGAACATTAATCTTTACAAGTTTTCCTTGAAAATTAATCTTTACAAGTTTTCCTTGAAAATTAATCTCTACAAGTTTTCCTTGAAAATTAATCTTTACAAATTTTCCTTGAAAATTAATCTTTACAAATTTTCCTTGAAAATTAATCTTTACAAGTTTTCCTTGAAAATTAATCTTAACAAGATTTCCTTGAAAATTAATTTTTACAAGTTTTCCGGCTTGAAAATTGATCTTTACAAGTTTTCCTTGAACATTAATCTTAACAAGTTTTCCTTGAAAATTAATCTTTACAAGTTTTCCTTGGCAGTTTCAGTTCCTTGAAAATGAACAAACTGGCACGCAGACTTTCAACAAAACAACTTGATACAAGGAAAAATGGCAATCTTTTGTCGTCTACGTCAAGGAAAACTTGTCAAGGGATCGAAATCTTGCTCGTATTGATGCGGCTTGAAACAGCGTTTATTCTGTTGTTTAGGTAAGTACTTGATGTATGCAACACCAAGTGTATTAATAGACGATACATCTATTGATATAAAATTTAATTGATACACTTGGTGTTTCATAAAATATGGTGTTGCATACACATTGTTTAGAAAAATAGATGCGCTCTGAAATAGAGTACCGAAGTCTGACGTCATGAAAAAAATATGTTTTCGATTGACCCAGTTTTGCTCCTCTCTTTTGTTAGAACCTTTTGAAAGACGGTTATTTGCTAATTTTCATGGAAATCGGTTAAATATTGCCTGAGATAGGAGTGTATGAATATATAATCCAAAACAAATCACAGTGAATCATGTTCGCATGGATCCGAAGTTAGAGTCCAAGCCAAATCAGTCACAGAGAGTTGTACGTTTAGGAGAAATTACATAATATTCAGCTGCCCATATCTCGGCTAATATCAGTAATCTATTTCCATAAAATTTGGCATGTAATATTCTTTTATGATGTTCTATCTAAATTGATAAGCAAACTTTGATAAACCAAAAAGACATTTTTGTGACGTTATCACTTCGGTACTCTATACATGCGGATTACAGTACTGACGTAGTTTGCGTTCACGTGAGCAACGTTAAAACAAGGATATGAGAATAATCACGAAGCCGGCGGCCTGGGTGCCGTGACTAAGAATTTGAATTCCACCAATGATTAAAAGAATAAAAATGTTTCCGAATTAACTTACTCATTTCGCCTAATTCAAATCGTTTATCTTGAATCAAGTCTTCAAGTCTCCTTCTATCATGCCTGTATGTCTGTCCAACACTCATAGTCGTCATCCAGGGTTGCCATGGTATCGGCAATTGTTGCTAGAGAATTCGTCTCTCAATTCATCCAGCAATGAATATCCCACATCGTCTTCATATAAATTTGTCCCATGGTCAGCTATGATTGCGAAGTCTTTACTAGCGATATCTGGAATAACAGAGGTACAACACATAGTACTAAATTAAAATTTAGGAAATAAAATAGATATTTCATGGGCTCCCTGTGGTCAAGACGCGGTCGCGCAAAAGCCCGCCAAATTTGGCGCATGTGGCGCATTAGCATTAGAAGCATTTCCTACACAGGAATCCCAAACGGTGTTTATAGTGTCACATGACATTTGCAATTAACTCACTGAATAAAAGGAATAGAAACATAGACCCACCTATACGGTTTCCATAGAAACGGCTTTTTCAATTCCTAATATTGTTAGAATTAAGAAAACGGCGTTTCCAAGAATTACCTCAAGAAGGAATGTTTCAAGGACG
Organism: Telmatactis stephensoni; assembly: GCA_029948255.1. NCBI lineage: Eukaryota > Metazoa > Cnidaria > Anthozoa > Actiniaria > Isophelliidae > Telmatactis > Telmatactis stephensoni. The sequence goes on from JALIZF010001789.1 coordinate 621,579, forward strand.
TGTTCCACTTTTCGATGACCGCCAATTTGATCGTGACAAGCGGGCGGAAAGTAAACGATATCGAAATCACTTTTTCAAGCAAAAACGGTAAATTGTGGCTTCGCTTTTTCTCTCTCTCGCACTTTGATTCCGTGTCTATTGTGCTGAAGTGAAGTGGCTTCTTACCCTTCGCGTTTTTTATTTCCTCGCTTTCGTCCCGTGATTCTTATTAGAGGGTGTTAATGGGGTTAACAGTTACCTGAGATTTGAAGAGTAGTGAAAAATACCCCTTACCGACTAAGTGCACTGATGAAAATTGTAACTGACCGCCACTGATTGTGCCAAATTATTAACTAACCATCAAATAAATAAATAAATATATTAATTGATACTCCCCTGAAGGGGCTTTTCAGTGTCAGTCACTACCCACTCACTACCACTACATTCGATATACTCTACATACATCACTCAACTCACATGTTGATTTTTGCTGAGGGAGGAAAATCCAGAGAACCCAGAGAAAAAACCCTTATGACATGGTAGAGAACAACACATCAAACAAACCCAATTCACGTATATGGCCCGAGCCGAGAATCGAACCCGGACCACAGCGGTGAAAGGCGAGCGGTGAACCGCTACGCCACCCTTGTCACCCAACATACTCTGATTCATACTTCAAAAAACTCAAATAATAATTTGGCGAATGCTGAACATTTCTTACCTTTTCTTTGTCCGTATGGATTTTCAGCAGAAACCCATTGTGCTGTGCCAATAATTAACTGAAAAACGTTTCACAAGATTATTTAGTTGTGTTCTTTTATCAAAAGACAGAGATGAAGACAAATATCAAGACAACTATAACACTCAGTCTGGGAGAGAACAACACTTTAAAAATAAAGCTACAGATTCTGAACTAGACCTAAGACAAGTACTTTCACTTAACCCGTGAAAGAGAAACTAGTAAAAAAAAACTGATCATCATGCAATGGCTCGTCAAAAGATCAAAAGAACACCATTATTTTGCTTGATTATTATCTATTAGTACTATACTAATTGTTGTCCTGAGTAATTGTTTTATCTTTCTATCTTTTCTTTGAGCTTGACTAATTTTTGTCCGAATGTGTCAAATTCTTATTCCAGTTTTACAGTAAGATTAAGATCCTTTGTTTCAAAGATTTTCACTAATAAACAACGAAAGGATAGTAGTTTAGAAAAAGTATATTTGTCCAAAGAAGATTAAAGTGGAAAAAATTCTAAAGCAATTAAGAGCTGTCTTTTTAAACTCTCTTCTATCACAAAAATAGATCTAGAGACTCAATTAAATCCTGATAATTTAATGAAAAGCATATGAATAGCTTCCTAAATTAGAACTACTTACCAAAAAATACATCAGAATTGTAGACATTTTGACGCGACCGCTTTTCACTTTCAACGTCTTTAACTCGACACTCCTAAAATCTAGAATCATCACAAAGTATTGATGCAATGCTTATAAAGCTTGGGCTAAAGATAAACAGAATAAATTAGCATTAGTCATTCTCTTTCCGTTTGTGGACCCGTCACAGTATGGCATGTAAACAAGTTTACGCCAAGCGACTACGAACAATTAACCATATTTCCCTTCTTCAAATCAGTAGATTTTATTACTAAAACTTCCCTTAGACGTCAAAATCGTCAATAAAGTCGTAATAAGCTGTAGTGATTGGTTATGATTCGGTAATTGTTTAGTAATTCCAACCCAACCCTCCCCGGAAGCCGTGACGACGTGATGTCATCATTACGTGTTTTAGCTTGTGAAAGTTTTACTTATTCAGGATATGTACATTGAGATTGAGCGCAAAACAAAGACATTCTTTTGGCCAAACTCACGTCCAATTTGAAGACATGGAAACACAGTTCATTAGTGAACCAACAAGAAGAAGAAACTTAAGGAATACTAAAAATATACTCTGATCGACTCAAACATAGAAAATAAAAATGAACTGAAATAAAATGAAAGGAAATGAAAGGAAAATAAAAATTAAATTAAATTAAAATAAAAACGGAGAGCTTCAGAATTAGAACTATTCCATTGCATTTTTTCAAAAAGAAAACCCCTCAAAATTAATAAAGCCATATGTCACTTGTCGATGTTTGTGGATTGTCCGTCTACCCTGCAATTAGATCTAGTCTCCTAAAACGTAGTCAGTCGTCATTCGAACTCAATTTTGGTTTTCGGCCTTAATCAGTAAACCTTCATACAACTTTGTTCCCCAAAAATCGTTTTGTCATTTTTATTTTAGGCCCTCCTCAGATTCATTAGATTATTTTAAATGAATGTAATGAATTTGAAATTTGATTAAATAAAGTGCAATAAATGAAATAAAATTTTCGCGTTATTGTGGTTAAAATTGTTCATGCCCCGGAAATTATCTCCTTGTGATATTAGCCTGTCAATCGTGACTCACAGCATAGTTTATAATTACTTAACACGCCTTATTTCAAAACTTCTTGCTGCATCGACCATTTGGATCAGTAATTTATTTCAAAATGGCGAAGGCCGGCCGGCAATCAGTAGAATGACCGAGAAAGAACTCCTAAGCACCAAAAGTTAAGGCTGATTTTTATGAGAGAGAAAAGTGAAACGAGAAATTAAATTGGTAGAAGATTCTCTTCCTGGGTGCTTAGGATTTCCCCCATATATACTTTAACACAGGTTTTGGTCCTCCATGCCTCATTTTTATGCTCCCTATTATCACTTGCGACCACCATTTTGGAATCAGTGTGGAACTAAAAGCCTAAAAAAAGACTCAAAGGAATTGAATAGGACGGTACACTTCCGAGAAGTGGTTACTTTCATCTCAATCGTTATATCTTTTGACCATCTTGGGACTACACTGGTGGTTTACGATAGAGTGGTTTTCGTATGAGTGGGAACACTGTACGGTTACGATACGATACGGTTACAGCAGGAATTTCGAATGTTTTTATAGAAACTATGATACTGGTACAGTTACGATACGGTACGGTAAGTTTCCCGGCACTCATACGAAAACGACTCTATTGGCGATGGCTCGTCTGCAGGATCTCCGGGGAGACAGGGAGGCAGGTTATAATGGCGAATATTCAGTTTTGTTTTGTAAAAAGAACAGACATACACATAAACTCGACAAAGACTACTTTAGTTCAAATAAAGTATTCCTCCGTTCCAAAAAGATAGTGTTCGAATTGAAACTAGTCGGACATGTATTGAGTCAAGGTGAAATTAAAAGGAAAGCCAGATTGGAAAGAACTAGAACGAATTAGAATTAGAACAGCAATGGCCATCCACGACTGATATTTTCGATATTAAAGCAATATAGCGAACAATGGGGTCAAGAGGAGGTTCAGCTCAGGGAAAATGAAATACCAGCCACGATTTCTCAATTGTTCGACCGCAGCCTCGTCTAGAATTGCTTTGCGCGTTAGAAGAAGATAACTCGAGACTAACTCGGAACTGCTTGTCAAACCTACATGCATAGAAAATGAAACATCTACAAAATGAAGTACCTAGAAAAGTCTTCCAACCATGTCAGAAGGAAATAAGTTCTTAACAACTCATGTCATCATAACTGAGCTACACTTCCACGTATTATTCATTATAAGGGAAATTTGACAGGCCGCAAGAAGTCACGTTCATTCAAAATGAACTTCTGGTTCCCTTGCGAAAACAACACAGGAAGACCAAAGCCCTGATGAATTAAATATTTTGAGAAGCAGATACGAATACCAAGAGTTTTCGATGCTCACTTCAATAGGTCAAATTGTCCGAAATAAAAATCATATTTTTCGAATTCATTGATACAACCAGAAGTCAGAATATTTGCAAATATCCAGTTGTTGCCTTTTTAACGTTTGGTGGCGCGAGTTGCAGACTTTTCCTAAAATTATGTATACAAGGAGAGAGTAAAAATTCAAAGTGTCGAAAATTATTGAAAACGCAAATTTTTGACACTATTTCTGCACCAAAGTGTTCTTTAACTATCAGACTACTGTTAGAAGCACATTCCTGATACTATATGAAAATTCAAAGATTAATCGAGAAACCATGACGTCACAATCCACTGATGCTACTTTCGGGGACACTAGTGAAAAACGTCTGCGCATGCTCGTAGTCAAGTCTTCGTGCTTTTGTAAACTTATGCAAATTTCGCTTTTACGGTTGCCTTCAACAATGGTTTTCACAAAATGTCAAAACTTAAGGTTATTTCTTGAAACTTAGGGCCAGTATTCATATAATGTCTTCATTAATGCAACATCTTTGTCTTACAAAAGTATACAAGAGAAATTTTATGTATACACCGAGAACACGAACATTTCATTTCAAGCTAAAACTCACACATTTCTTAAGAAAACATCGTAATATGCACGCATGCGCAGACGTTTTTCACTAGTGTCACTTTCGGGCTACCTGTGCATATCTTATGTTTGCTCAGTAACGAGTTTTAATTGCAGGATTTTACCATTCTACAGGACTATAGTAATAAAGTCAAATATTTAATTTCGAAAGAAATACTCTTTGAGCAGTTATTGAGAGATATATTTAGTTGAGAAAATGCTCAAAATTTCTTTCTTTTCATTAGATCGATCGTGTGAAGTGATTTCAAAGAACCAAACAATTTACGGGAAAAGTATAACTTTCTAAAATAATTTTTACAGGTTAACTAGGAGAAAGGTATTGTTAATGCATGATTAAAATTTTGAAGCTTTTCTGCTAGCGCGAGATGCTTAATTTTGACTTTTTCCACACGGTGCCCAGCCGGCGCGCGCCAGGATGCATTTCGAAAAAAAAAATTCTTGGGAAATAAAATAATCGCTGTTGTTTCTAAGAGGTGCTTTTAGACAAGGGTCTTTTTGGTTTAACTGAAACTGGAGTACGAATTTTCACTTCTGTCTAGGAATTAAAAAAAATCAATATAGCTTTTAAGCGCGGTCAGTTGGTCATTTCCCAAGTTGACCGCTCAAACAGGTTAACTGTCCGTTAAGTGATTTTATTACTTTCTAAATTACTAAGCTCATCCGACGATCGGCGTGCTAACCCTTAATTAGGTTTTTTATTAACGTCTTACAGTAAACTGCTCGAAAATGACCTTAATACTTGGAATAAATAGGAAGCTTTTTATTTATTTATATCTGTCAATTTGTACGTAGCATTCGGCTTGTTGGAAGCAACAGGAAGCCCACACTGCCAATGTTTTTCCAACTACCTAATTAAAAGAATGAAAATGAACGATTTGAATGACTAAATGAAAGAGTGAACAAAATGAAAGACTAATAACAACTGATCAATGCAAGTGACTGAGTAATGAATGAATGAATGAATGAATGAATGAATGAATGAATGAATGGATGCATGCATGCATGCATGCATGGATGCATGGATGCATGGAGGACGGACGAATGAATGATTAGAACAAAGTAATGCGATGTAATCTATAAGTGACACGAGTATAAAGAGCCATCGGAACTAAAAATCTTTATTGATATTTGATGACTCATAAGCGTTGGTAGAATCAATATTACACCTTTAGCCATATAGTATTTTTTTACAGTTAAAACTAAACCTTTTACAGCTTGTTTTGATTTAATCACAGGATTTGAATAATGATTAATAAGATACTAATAGTGAAATCAATTTCATTGGTCAATCAAAAACACACGGTTTAATGACGTCAATCTCACTTTGGTAACCACGACAACATGCAAATGTTTACGTGTGTTTGTGTCGATACGATGAGTCAAGATGCAGCAATGCCGTTAGCAAAAGAGAAAGAAAATTCGAGTTATTCAGGTATTTATATATGATAATTCATATCAAATTTGTTTCAGAGCAATTAATTCATGTACATTATATTCTCACTCTAGCATAATGTGATATTTTTAACCTCAACCCTTAATTCAAAAACTCGTTTTGTGGGCTAGTTTATTATGATCGGTTTTTTTGTTTTTTGTTTTTTTGTTTTGTGCTTTAATTTGTATCTATTGTATTAATTGTATCTATGTATTAATTTTTGCGTAGCAATCTGTGGTTAAAGCGCTCTCTTGTTTCTCCGATTAGGATAAGATAGAACCGACCAAAGATGATCTCACTCAAAGAATATATTCAATTTATGTACTTATTGACTGAGTGGGAGTGCCGAACGGAAAATATTTGGCTCGAGGTCATACCGTGCGCTCGGTCAGTACAAATGACCAAGAACAAAATATTTTCCCTTTCGGCTCGACCAAACTCGGTCAATAAAGATTTTATCATATGACCTGTGTCTTGCATTAAAACAACAAACACTCTGGAATACAAATAGCGCGCGGAAACGAGCAGAGCCGTACGGGTTTTACGGCCCGCTCGAGCAAAGCCGTACGGCCCCGATCACGTCATTTTTTCCGAAGGTTTTGTTAAGAGCGCGCCAGCAGGGAAATACGAGGCATATGATAAAATTTCTTATTCAATACATCGAATAGGGTGGCAGTGATCGAGGTCAAAGTCCAGGTTTCTTGATTTAGAAGCTGCTGATTGGTCATTTAATGTTCTGCTCAAGTAAGCAGACGCTTCGAGGGGAGAAAGCCTTGCGTGACGACACAAAGGAGCGGCTGCATAGGAGGATTTGATTGTGTTGTTCTCTTCCATGTCAGAAGGGTTTTCTTCGGGTTCTTCGGTTTTTCCTCTTTAAGCAAAAATTAAATCTACATGTGAGTTGAGTGTTGTATGTAAAGTATATCGAATGTGGTGTGGCCAATGACTCGAAGATACTTGTATAGTTGCTACCTGAAATCCGACGATAAATACAGATCAATGATCATGTATAAAGGTTATTACAGTCGAACCTCTATTAAGCGGTCACCCTCGGGAAAACACTAGGTGACCGCTTAATAGAGGGTGACCGTTTGATAGAGGTTGGCCGAAATTCAGCATGTTTTGTGGCAAAAAGTGAGCTAGAACACGAAATCGATCAAATAATATACATTTAATTGTTAACAACAATAGTAACGCGAGGTATTTGCATTATTTACAAACTAACAATGAAAAAAATCAGTTATGGCCGTCTGGCATTTCGGGTTGCTTAACTTTATTTGGCGAACCAAATCGCTGACTTTGCTCAGTGCCAGTGATAGCTCTTCGTGACCATAGAACTGGGAAAATTGTTCCAGCTTCTCTGTCACTTCTTCTGCCTTTGAAACCGTGTGGATTTCAGGCTGTTTAAGTTCAGGGTCATAATCGTCCTCATCGCCCATGCATGATATCTGATTCGTCACTTTTGTCGTGTAATTGAGCACACGAAATATCCTCTTCGTCGAGAATTTCTGCCCGTAGATCTTTCCTCCAATCAGGATTAGAGTTGTCTATGTATCCCATGCATACATCTAGACTGTCTTCAGCAGAAATGAATGCCTCAGCATCACAGGATGAGCCAACCTTGTCCAAGAGCTCTTGCAGACCCGGTAACTCGTCCTCACCTTCAAAAGGATCGTCCTCCTCTTCCAATTCATGTGGATTCAGCTTTGTTTTATTGAAGCATTTAACAATTGTTTCCGGCGTTACCTCGTTCCAGGCCTGTTTTCCCCATTCGATTGCCATAGAAACGTTGATGGACTTCACGATTTCGCTTGCGTTTTTAACTCCGTCTACCTTGGAGCAAACATATCGAAGAAGTTTCTTCTTATATTTTACCTTCCAGTTTTTGATGATGCCAGCATCAAGAGATTGTGTCTTTGAAGTTGTGTTTTTTGGAAGAAACTTAATGGTGATGTTGGACATGTTTTCGTTGGCAATACTAGGTGGATGACAGGGAGCATTATCCATAAACAGCAGTATGCTTTGCTTTTTCCTTCGCAACTTTTCATTCAATCTTGCAAGCACTTGTTTCATGATCTCCGTATTCATCCACGCCTTTGGGTTGGAAAAATACCAGCAACCATATGGGCGTTGTATGTCTTTTAACTTGCTGAAGCAACGTGGTTTTGCGTATTTCCCAATGACGATGGGATCCTCCTTCTCTCCCGCGGCGTTTACAAAGAATGCCCAGGTGGTTCTCTGCTTAGCTTTCTTTCCACCTCTACATCTCTTTCCCTTTTCGTTCAGGCTGGATTCCGGGAGACCTTTCCAAAAGCTTCCGGTTTCGTCCATGTTCCAAACATCCTCAGGGCGCCATCCTCTCGTCAGTTCCCTTGCTCGTTCGTGCCAACTTTGTACTGTTTCCTCAGTAACATCTCCATCCTCACCTGCTGTGGCCATTCTCTGGAGGTTGTATCGCTGCTTAAAACGTTGTAGCCAGCCATTCGATGCATTAAAATCACTAATTTCCAACTTTTCCGCAATAAGTAGAGCTTCCTCCTGCAGCATAGGGCCATCAACAGGAATGTTAGATTGCCGACAGAGGGTATACCATTCCCACAGTGCTTCATTTACATCTGAGTACTTGGCTGAACGGGACCTTTTAGAGCTACTCGACTTCGTGTTAGTTTCATATTGCTCAATAATGACCTCTCTGTTTTTCAGAATTTTTTGCGCCTGGGTTCTGCCGATGCCAAATTTTTCAGCAACTTTGCGATAGCCTTCATTGGGGTGATTCTTGGCGTAATTAAGCACTTCAACTCGCTGCTTTAAACTCAAACACTTCCTCTTTGTCGTTTCTTTTGACGTTGACGTTTGTTGAGCTCTTTTTCGCGGTTTTGCTTCAAGTTGGGTGCTGGTATCTTGTCGCGTTGTTGCCGATGCATCTTGCTGCTCTGAATCAAAATTTTCTTTCAAATTGCTGTTAGTGTTACACATCAAGCACGTAGATACGGAGTATCCCGATTTCCAGTTAGGAGTTTCCTCTGGAAGAAACACGGAGCACTCTGGTCTGTTACAAAAAAAATAACAGGCGTTTGGCAGATTAAACAAACATATTTAGTTTCGACTTTGCAGCTCTTACAAGACCTTATAGAAGACATTTTCCCTGTTAAGTTTACGTTGGCTCACATCGTTGTCATTTGACCAGGAAAACTACGCTGCGGCTTGATTACGTTTAGCTTTCAAGCACACCGCGCTTGATTTCCATTGGAGCGGTCTTTTGTCCATGCCACTCATGCCGGTTAATGTGCAAGTGCACTTGCACAATAACCCGCATAGATAAAAGACCGCTCCAATAGAAATCAAGCGCGGTGTAACGAGCGAGTGTCAAAACGTTCCTATATCGGTACTAAAAAGAAACGTGGTAGTGATAAGGATTACTCAGCGTTTATGCTTACAAGAGCCGGCGAGTAATCATACTGATGTCTCTGCAAATTGTAAAAGTAAACTCTTTCATTAGGGGATATCACGTGTATCTTACTGAGTGGGAACCAAGTCTTGGAGATGTTTATAGACTAAAACGCGAGCCTCAAAATACAAAGGATTCAAATGCAGTCGCGGTCGTTAGTGAAACTTCTGGAAACACAGAAACGGGACCGTCTCAATGTCATCCAAACAACTTAATGAAAACTTCCAAGTTCTTGGTCACGTCCCCAGATTAATGGCTACGTGGTTGAGCAAGTTCCTTAAAAGGCCGACAAACAGTGGAAAGGTTCTGATCAAGGGGAAGCGAGTAAACAGAGGTGGGGGCTTTGGTCTTGAGATTCCATGCGAGTACCAGTTTGAAGGTGACAATTTTTCTTGTGGTTGGCTACGACAGAAACTGATCAAAGAAGAATTTAATGTGTGCTCTGGTTAATGTAACAACAAAGATATGATCCTACAGCATGTCAAGTTACGTGTAGATGTGTTTTATGAGCTGTAAACAAACAGACATACCTTGTTGATTTTCCTGTCAAAACATGTTATTTTTCCTGATTTTAATTACAAGAGGTGACCGTTGAATAGAGCAAGGGCGCTAAGGCAAATATTGGTGGTTTTCTGAGCCGTTAGACTTCGATATTATAAATCAATAAATTGTCACTTATCTGTTTTGTTGTATCCTGGCTTGATTTGCTAATTTTTTGGTCGATTAGTTGTGTATAAACACTACAAAATCTGCCGTGACTAACGGTTCAATCGTACATAACGAACTACTACATCCTAGCTACCGCGTGACCCGTTACGTCAGCGGTACGCGTCGGTTAATAAGTTAATATCCCCTAAATAACCAAGAAAAACCAGGGGTAGGTAAAGAAGGGCCTTTCTATTGTTCTCTCGTCTGCTCGGATAATTGGATTAAAGTGACAGGTACGGTGGCCATTTGATGACAGATGTGTAACCTACGAAGGTTAACGAACCAACTGCCGATCTGGCCGAACTGGCCACGGCGAAACCTGACCCTCGAATTTGTGATCAAAAGGTTAGGTAGATCCTATTTCAATCAGTACCATATGCCGGTTTGGAAATGTAGCAATGTCTTTAATTTCATATCGCTCGTAATTTACTAAGATGTTTGTACATTGTAATTGTTCAAACTGAGTTATTTTTAACGAGGCCCTGACTGAGATCGAAGCGGATAAGCCTTAAAGTCGAGCACAGCACGCGAACATTCTAAAAGGTCATGGCCAGGGGCTGTCACCAGCAACGGTTATTTTGATCACAAATTCGAGGGTCAGGTTTCGCCGTGGCCAGTTCGGCCAGATCGGCAGTTGGTTCGTTAACCTTCGTAGGTTACACATCTGTCATCAAATGGCCACCGTACCTGTCACTTTAATCCAATTATCCGAGCAGACGAGAGAACAATAGAGCGTTTGCACTTCCGATCACGTGACGTGATTTTACGTAATTTGATTTTTTTCGGGCCTTTCTAGAGCTCTGACCAATATCATAGTAATTGTACCTGAAAGAGCAACTAAAACTGTGCTTATTTGGAAAAGTTAGAGTCAAAATGTTTGTTCGTTACCAAGATATGAATTTTTCAATTTGCTTCAATGTTTGATAAGAATGTATGGAGCCGCCATGTTGGTGTACCACTTTGGAACCCCAATATGGCGGCCACAACACCGAGTGATTGAAATGATACTAAAACCGGGAGTAATCTGTTTATTTTGCTGAAAATATTCTTAGAACAATTAAGATTATTCATCGACTAACCCATTGATGTAAAATTTGTGGCAAGTTATGTTTTTATGCGATTTGAAAACGCGTGACAGTATGGCGTGACAGAACTTAGGTCAGTGATTATTCAAAAGCGGAGCATCAGAAATTGCCCAAACTTACAGGAAAGTATTTCCTCGATGGTATGGAAAAAAGATATCAGCTAATCAGCTTTTCTTGATACATGATTTTGATTTTGACTAGCTGATGACGTCACGTGAAAACGCTCTATAGAAAGGCCCTTCTTTACCTACCCCTGGTTTTTCTTGGTTATTTAGGGGATATTAACTTATTAACCGACGCGTACCGCTGACGTAACGGGTCACGCGGTAGCTAGGATGCAGTAGTTCGTTATGCACGATTGAACTGTTGGTCACGGCAGATTTTGTAGTGTTTATACACAACTAATCGACGAAAAAATTAGCAAATCAAGCCAGGACACAACAAAACAGATAAGTGACAATTTATTGACTTATAATATCGAAGTCTAACGGCTCAGAAAACCACCAATATTTGCCTTAGCGCCCTTGAATAGAGGCGAATTACAATAAAAATAAGCTATTTGCAAAGTCAAAAGGGTGACCGCGTCCGCTTAATAGAGGTGACCGCTTATTAGAGGTCAAGTTTACAGTAAATATGGGAAGCAAATTTCGGGAAATTAATAAGTGACCACTTAATAGGGGGTAAACAGGGGGCCGCTTAATAGAGGTTCGACTGTATATATAGAGAAATTTCATATATATGATCATTTTATTATATTTTGATAAATTAATTTATTCTTGGAAAAGATCATAAACTGAATCGAAATAATGAAAACTTTATTCATATGTTTTATTTTAATATAATAATAATAATAATAATAAATATAATAATAAAAATAATAATAATAATAAACTTTATTCCAAACAAAATACCAGTAAGGTATATAAGGAATAATACAAACAAAATTGAATCTGAAATAAAAATACACTATATAATAAAACTATTGACCGTTACATTTGTCATACAATAATTGAATATTATAATAACAATATTTAGCAAAAACACCTGATACTGTGTCATCAATCATTGATAACAAGTATAGGAATAAATGTTCACTTTGAAAACGAGCAAAACAATTATTAATACATTCTATATCTTGGATAAAAACATTTCTAAGATTAACAAATTGGCTATTTTTACATTTGAATAAGTAATAATATTCATCCCCCACTTCATTTTCATCACACAGAGAACATAACCTTAATTCATATGGTGTCTTCGTATATCTGCCACGTTCAACTGGGAACCTATGCACAGAGATACGAAGCCGTGTAACAGCCTGCCTATACTTTACAATAGGCACAGAATTAAGATAACGTTCAAATTTATTTCCTTTTTTTATTCGCCTATAAGTACGAAGCTTCCCCCCACTATCAGTTGAATCATTAATCTGAAAGCTAAACTTTTTTACACAAAAATTGACTAATTTTTCTTTAACATACTTAGTAATTTTTTTAATTTCATCGATAACTGAGGGATGAATTTCAGAAATTGTTTTCAGTCCACTTAATTCCAAAACATTGTTCGTAAAAATAACTTCCTTAGAATTTAACTTAATACATATATATGGCGAAATATGGCGATCAATTTGAGTGACTAATGATCTGGACTTGACTAGCCTCTCATGCATTCATGTGAAAGCACTTTTGTGTTTCCACCGATGAACACAAGCCGGCTAGTCAGTCCAGAACAATGGCAGCCGGGGGGGGGGACTCAATTGTAAAATGATTGGGTATGCTCGTCGTATCTCTTAGGGGTAAAAATCAGCGATTTGGTATCTTTTAGGGTGTTAAAATTGAAGTTTAGAGTTTTAGCATTTCCTGGTCTCTTTTAGGGTCTCAAAAGAGCCCATTGCTTATTATCTTGTTCTCAAATGGAAGAAATTTGCCCAACAAAAGCATTTGACCATCCAATTTTGTGTTCATTTCATATGTTCATTTCATGTTCATTTTTGTGTTTAAGGAGGCAGCATGGCCGAGTGGTCAGAGCGTTGGTCTCGCAATCTGGCGGTCCCAGGTTCGATTACCCGCTCTGGCCACTAGCTGAGACTGGATTTGTTCCGATTTCGATTAGTTCAAATTCAGTTTCTCGGCCATGCTTGTAATATAGCCAACTGGTTCGCCTCCTTGCCAGTTGAGATTCTTAAACACTTTATGTTTGATTTACATTATTTAGTTGTGATTATTTCAGTGGAGTGCCTGGAAACTAGCTGGAGAGCTAAGTGCTCTTCCACTATAAACAAAGCATTTACATTTTTTACATTTTTACATTCATAATAATAATGTTCATTAGCTTGTTTTTGCTGGTATCTCTTAGGGGTTAAAAAATCGTCCGGCCACGCCCTTTTAAAAAGACTTCCGGTATCTTTTAGGGGTATTTTTGTCCGACGAGCATACCCGATCCTTTTACAATGGAGTTCCCCCCCCCCCCCCCCCCGGAAATGGCAGTTCAAATTGGACGCTATTCTTCGATTCGGTCAATAGACCTTTCCCCAAAATGGCGGCCGAAATTATTTTTTTCAACCTAAGACATAATGATCCCTGAAATACTAAAGGGTGTGTGTCACTTAGTAACTGTGCAAAAATTTAATAAGTTCCAACGAAAATCCGTAGAGATATGAATTTTTAAAATTTCCTAATTTTTACAGACAAATGTATGTCTAGGGGTATAGCATATACCAACAACATTCTATGTTTCATGTCGCAATCGTTTCGGCGTCTCGGTTGCTACCTCACTGTATGTCATTATTCCGTGTCGTGACTTTGCCGTACGTGACTGTTTTGTGTCGTGACCGTTCCGTATCGTGATTGTGCCGTATCCTGGACGTTTCGTGTCGTGACTGTGCCGTACGTTACTGTTCCGTATCGGGACCGTGTCGTATTCTGGACGTTTCGTGTTGTGGCCGTGTCGTATCATGTTTTCTTCTTTTATGTCTAAATTGTAATTGATAAATTTTTCGTGGTAAATAAAGAACCTTGAACCTTATCATGTTCGTGTCATAACCGTGCCGTATGCATTTTGTTCGTGTTCACTTAATAACCCTTCATTTGAGTAGTCTTACGCCAATCCTGAGCATACTCCAATTAAGCTAGGTTTTGAGTAGGCTTTACTCATTCTTTGGCCCCATTCACACTACAGCATTAGATCGATCTGAGATCGATCCAGTCTAGTACATCGCTTCAAGCTGGATCGAACTCAGACCGATCTAAAACTGTAGTGTGAACGGGGCCTATGAGTGTCTGAGTGCGCTTTCTATATACTCTATTTTGAGTAGTTCTTACTCTGTTATCTGAGTTAACACGCGTGCAAAACCACTGCGCAAGCGCACTTCGTACTATTTAATGGCACTGTAAACATAGAGAAGACACGGTGACACTTATTTAAATGCATTGATGAGAAATTCCTTGAGTATTTAACACTCATCTTTGGTGAACTTGCAGCACTTTGTCTGTTTCAAATGTCTTTAGTTTACAGCTTCACTGTTTTTAGGCCTACTCCGGGCACTAAAATCGCCGTAATTTTGGGCGATCGTAGGCGATCTTAGGTGATTTTAGGCGATTTAAGCAAAATTATCCCCAAAGATGCTCAAAACTTAAGGCGATTTAGGGTGATTTGGGGCGATTTGGGGCGATTTTAGGGCCCGGAATAGGCCTTGATTTTTACACCCCGAGAAAAACAGCGTGAAACACAGCATTTCCATAGATTCACTGTCGGTAAACAACAGGTAGCCCAAGCTGTACATTTCTGAGCATGAAATATACACTTGATATCCGATTTCACGAATTATCTGATTTTGTAGACGGAAACAGGCAGAACATCAATTTCTACTCTAAAATTTCACAAATGCGCGGAGTCTTTCAATAACTGAGAAGGTGCCGCCTTTGTAATTACATCTGCAAATGGCTAAACCTTCATATCTTCTCGGCTAAGGACGTTAAACTGTAGGCCCTGCTTCCATTATATGGAGAGGTTCCAGCAATAAGGTCGACCTGCATGGTAATACCACTGAAAACTACTGATGAACTAGGCCTTAAAATCATGTATTACAACCAGTAGAACTTACGTAAAAACAAAAAACAAAACTGTTCCCTATCATAACCGTGACGTATGATGACTGTTCCGTGTCATAACCGTGACGTATTATGACTGTTCCGTATCATAACCGTGATGGATTTTGACTGTTCCGTGTCATGGCCGTGACGTATGATGACTCCTCCGTGACATGACCGTAACGTATCATGACTGTTCCGTATCATGACTGTTCCGTATCATGACTGTTCCGTATCATAACCGTGGCGCACGATGACTGTTTCGTGTTATAACCGTGACGTATGATGATGTTTCGTGTAATATCGATCATGTTCACTAAATTAAATGAACCTTTTTACTTCAGATTGCTGATAATTGCCTCTCCCAAATGGCTGACAACAAACTATCAGCCACTGGTTATACCGTAGTATCCATCTACTCATCCGTATTGTTCATCGTGGGTCTTGTCACGCAAACTATCACTGTCATCATCCTACGTCGACCGGAATACCGCAAGAAAGTCATGACACCCTTCTTTATGAACATCGTCGTTTCCAACGCCTTATTCCTTTTTGGTAGCCTTCCGTCGACTTTCGTTTCATCGTTGATGCATGGAGAAATGTTTGGGCAACAGCCGGTGCTCTGTCGTGTCGTTGGGTTCGTATCTGGTTGTGGCGCTATCTCAATGATTACAACGATGGCTTGCGCAACAGTACAGCTTTACACCTTGCTCAAAGCGCAAAATCCAATGAACGTTTGTCCAGTTCAAGTCCGTTCACAGTACAAAGTGTTGATTGGTATTTGGGTTTATACAATAGCAGTAATGCTACCCCCACTAGTAGGACAGACGGAAATGAAAATCGAAGGAGCAGGTAATCATTGCGTGCCAAATTGGTCTCCCCACGCTACCGCTGGAATATGCTACGTTATAACACTCTTGGTGATGGCTTTTCTTCTTCCAGTTTCTGTGGCAACTTTTTACCTTGTGAGCTTACATCGTGAGTTATTGTCCATTAGTGATGACCCGTTTAACAACCAAGTTTTTTATGCTTATTATGCTATACTAAGGGGATGTCTCAAGATCGTGACTGTAGCGGTCATCTTTTTTTCGGTCACTTGGATGCCATATGCTGTAGTGACCGTACACTCACTCTTAACAGAAAGGAAAGTGTTGTCTCTGGAGTTGGAAATTTGGCCTATCCTATTTGTAAAGATGAGTGCTATTTTTAATCCATTCATTTACGCTGTTGTAAATCCAAAGTAAGTATTTATTCAAAGAATGAATTAGCCTCCTCCACAGGCAACTCTTTTGAGTTTTATTGCTTTTGGGTTTCCTGTGGGAGCTCGGAGAGGACTTACGCGAAATGAGGGAAGGTAAAAAGGAAACCCAAATATAAAAGGTTGCCTGTGGAGGAGGCTAAGAATTGATATGTATCAATAGGAATATTTCGAAATGACTAGTAATTTGAAGCATTTCAAAAAGATTCTATATGGACTCAAGCAAATAGTGATCATTAAAGTGTGTTTCCAACTGCATCTTTCCCTTGCGGAGAAGGATGCTCATTCATTTATTCATTCATTCATTCATTCATTCATTCACTCATTCATTCATTCATTCATCCATCCATCCATCCATCCATCCATCCATCCATCCATCCATCCATTCATCCATCCATCCATTCATTCATTCATTCATTCATTCATTCATTTATTCATTCATTCGAAATCATTCATTTAGCCTTTCATTCATAATTTGGCTTATACACGTCTGCTAACTTTGGATAACCGGCTTCTCTACTTTTCTAGATTTCGACGATCCGTTTTGAACCTCTTAAAGTGTAAACGTGAAGCTATAAAAGTTCACAATACTATAAAAGAAGCAGAAGGAGTTCCACTAAATAAGATAAATGGAGATAAACCAGTGGAAAGGCAAAACGAGAAAGAAGAAGATAACAACAACGTGCACGAGGAAGCCAGTTTAACATTCATTTGCAGAGAAGGATCTGGAAAGATGGACAAAAGCAAGCAAAATACACATTTAGAGATTTCAGTAGGAAAACTCGAGAATTATCCAACTCATTCAAAACATATTTGTTCAACAAATGATCACTATAATGAGACCAGAGAATGCTTGCCTCGATTCTGTAGAGAGCCTTTGGGATCTCATGCAATCTTTAAGCTTTCAACTTCCATCAGTGTTTCTGTTCGCAGTATCACTCCTACAAGCGGAGAACCCAACTTGACAAACAATCTGGAAGATACAAAACATCAAAGTCGACGGTTCACGAAAACCGACGAATTACCAAATGTCTCAACAAAAGGGTTTCACATAATGCGTGATTTGGACCAAAAATAATTTAAAAAAACATAGTATTTATATTTAAGGAATATAAAATATAAACATGATGGAAGATGTAGAGCAAGAGAAAAACAAGCTTAGGAACACGAGGCGTAGCCGAGTGTTTCTCTTGCTTTTCGAGTGCTCCACATCTTCCAGAGTGTTTATATCACAGTACAGAGACACAAGCGATCGTTTTATATTGCTTTTATAAAGTATTTCCCACGTTTTTTGAGCGAGCCATGTCTCTGTCCTCTGATATAAACTGATATAAACATGGTAGCCAGCCAATCAGCGCGCGCGTTATATCTCAAATATTTTATAAAGCGCTGTATTTCACTAATTCTTCATAGCGCTGTTATAAGGCTGAAAAAAATAATATAAATGAAATAAACATAAATGGATTAAGAATCCCAACTGGCTAGGAGGCAAACCAGCTGACTATTTTACAAACATGGTCGAGAAGTTGAATTAATACAAACTAGGCGAGCCCGGAACAAATGCAACTTCATCTAGTGGCGTGTTATATATGAATGAACTCGCTCGTGAATTGCGTTTGCTATTTTATAAAAGTATCAGCGTAATGGGGTCAAAATTTGCCACAGGATGCGTGATTGTGCCAAAATGTCATGCGTGATACGTGATCGTGTGTAATCATCCGTGATGTGTGATCGTGATGGTGCGTGACCGTGCGTGATGCGCGATCGTATTCACGACTCTGCACTGCTTTTTAGGACTATTGTAAATATCTATTTCCCCTTTTTCCTCGACGATTTTGGCTTTCGCAATTAAGCTTCTTTCCTAAATTGTAATTTAGAAATATCTTTAGCGCAACGATTAGCTAGTGACATCATATCAACTTCACAAGAACACCGTCACTCTTAGTAGCATGTAACCTAGCCCCCTCATTGCGGCCTAACCGCTGAATTGGGAAGATGCAGCTTAACGTGATCAGGTTGAAGTCTTGCAAATAGCACACAGCCGCACATGTCCGACCACAGAGCTCGGCCCAACACCGAAACAGCACCGTCAAAATGAACTCCAAAAATAGAAAAAGCACCTCGATAGTAGTCAAAATGCAAAGTTTCAGTTTATAAGATGAATGAGAGAAAAAATGACAGCAAATTTAAGATGAGATATTTTCTTAAGATTCGTTCGGGAAAACGCGTTGGATGGCACGATCTTGCCATCTCCAATCTTAAATTTACTATCATTAGTCCTGTATTACATCTTATGAGCTGAAACTTTACTATATTACTAATGAGACGCTCTTTTCATTTCTGGAGTTCATTTTTACGGTGCTGCTTGATTTAGGGGAGATAGGGTCACGTGACCTGTTTTTGCATATCGCCTATTAACGTTGGCTTCCCGACTTTCTAAAAAAGACGTGAAAACAAGTTAGAAGACGTCATGAACGTAATGCTGCGATGTAGTAACGGAAGTCACATTAAACTGTCTAATAGGGAGCTTAAGCACGAGACGTTTTTGTCAACACGGACATCACGCGTACGTACGTTTTTGATCGTGCGCGCGGCCTTCATAGATAAGGTTCCTGTTCTCGCTAGAACGTCAGTTCTGGATTTCATCTATGGCGGCGTTCGCAATGAAAAAAACCCGTACGCATGACGTTTGCAACGTAACGAAAAACAAAAAAAATCCGTACGCATGACGTCCCGTGTTGAAAAAAATTATTTCGTGTTTAAGCTCCTAATAATACGCATCTCGACAAATAACAAACTCTTTCACTTTATTAGAATTTTACTTTAACACTTAATACAAGTTAAACCTATATACTTTAATAAAGTTTTACTACTGCACAAGGGCAATTACTTTAGGATATATTGTCGGGCGACAATTTCAATTTTAATTTTTATTTTCTAAAAAAAACTTGTTGAATCCGCTGATTGAGTCTCTTCATCACAATTCCTGTAAAAATAGATAAACGGATGAAAGAACGTACACAGAACAACGTACGGACGCAAGCAAGGGAGGAGGGAAGGAGGGAGGGAAGGAGGGAGGGAGGGGGGAAGGGACAGAGGGGGGAGGAAGAAGGAAGGAGGGAAGTTAAGAAAGAAAGAAGGGATGAACAACTCAAATCAATCATTTATCTATTTGACAATCGTTCGCGCATGATGTAGAGTTAATTTAATATTTTGTGTAATTTTTTTCTTATGTCATGTTTGAAACAAAATAAATTCTTGAAAGTTTTGTCTAATTAGCAGTGTCTTCATATCAGTGTGCTTTCGTCCACGTAATAGAATGCGTGACAAAGCAGCGTTACATACCGTCACGTCTTGCTCAGCCACGGTATTTTTTACAAGTTCCTTTATGAGCAACTTTGATCCACTTCTTCATCTTGCACGAAGTTGCTTTCATAACACACTCATTACTGTACGTCTTTCCATCACTTCCACAAACTGGTTTGTGGATTTTGGTACAAATTTTAATGCATTCACACACTGGTTTCTTGTTTTTGACTTTACATTCAGCATGAAAGCGGCATTTCAGGAATCTACAAGGATCTGTAAAAAAAAGCAGGAGTTTCTTAAGTACTTTCGTAAATTACAAGGAAAGCAAAAGGGGCCGGTTTTTCAAAAGTCCCCAAAACTTGACAGGCCTTTTAACCTACCTAGAATTACCCGATAAAGTTTAAGGGTGTTTCTCGAGGCACACGGGCTATTTTTAGAATGCGCCTTGTGTATCTCCTTGGGTTTTCAATAATAGTCCACTTTCGATATTCTGGCTTATGGGCTGTTTACATGACACTAAGATCATCCTAGCACTAGGATCATCCTACCTGCTATACATTTACTGCATTCTGTTGACATGGAAATTCTTGTCTTCACTTCGGGTACTAGGATCATCCTACTAAACAGAATGTAGTAAATGTACAGCAGGTAGGATGATTCGCCTGCTAGGATGATCCTAGTGCTAGGATGATCCTATTGCCATGTAAACACCCCCTTAGTGATCACACACAAGGCAATTCAAGACGAAGCTCCGGGCAAACAAAAGAATATACTCAAGCATATTAAGGCTTGACTTAGGCCCGAAATTCGAAAATACAGGTTTTAAAATGATCGTGGTCTGTTGTTTATCAAGATCTTTAAAAAATTCATACATTTTGTCGAATATACATGAGTCGAAACTTTATGTGAAATGTTAAACTTTGAGTGAGTGTCACGTGACATATTACAACGAATTATTTTATTGGAATTTTTGATTACAAATGGGGTACACAACGATTTCTTCGATTTAAACAATTTATATCTTATTTTATTTCTTTTCTTATGCTCTTTCCGACAACGTCTTTGAATATTGAAAAAATACTCTGTGGGAAGAGATATTTTAGAAAAGAGGTCACGTGACCTAACATAAAAATATGATTTTTCCTAATATCTTTTTTCCCAAAAGTGATGGACACGATTAAAAGACGGCATCATATACCCGAGCCAAATGTCTAATAACACTGTGAATTTCAGTGAAATAGGTTAAGGTTCTGTGTACCCCATTTTCAAAAAAACGTTTTTGCAGCCTTAAGGTCACGTGACCAATGGATTGAAAAAAGATTGCTATTAAAGTGTTCATAATGTGGATTTACATCATCTCCCAAGAAATCTTTGCGATATCTTTAAACCTCCGTGTTTTATGAGCGAAAATGGTTACTTCCTAATTTGCATAATAGTCAGGCCTTAATACACTTGAGTATTAGGTTACTCCATTGTTTCCCCGGAACCTCGTCTTGAATTGCTTTGAGCGTGATCACTCAGCAAAAATATCGAATGTAGGCTATTTTCCTTGGATTTTCGAGCAACTTCAGCCCGTGCTGATGCGGGGGAACGCACGATATCAAAAGAGCATAACCAAGAGACTAAGAGTTAGCGCGCACCTTTATAGATAAAACCTTCGAGAGCCAAATTTAACTTGTTGTTTCGTATTTAGGGTATTTTAGAACTCGAATCCAGCGGCGCTGGCAGCGAACGCAGGTAAGTACTTGGTGTTTGCAACACCAATTGTATCAATAGATCATCGTGTACAATATATTTGATACACTTGGTGTTGCATACAATTGGTGTTGCATACGCCAAGTACTTACCTGAACGGATCGAAAATGTATAAATTTTTCAGCGCGTACAAGCGACTGGTCGTCTAAAAATAGACCAAATGCCACGTCGCATCACGCATGCGTGGCAGTCTCCCAATTATGGTCACCTACAAATATTCATACATTTTCAGCGCCCGCATATTGCCTACTCTACGTCGAAATGCGTGCAGTTCTAAAAATAAACTAATTGTGAGATAACATGTCACGTGATGCGCGCGTTTCAGTTTTCTGTATATATCTACTACACAACCTTCTAAGATCGAGCAATTCAATTGGTGCATAGATATTCGATCGATAATTTGATTGGTTTTTGTTACTTAAGTTCTCCTTACTGCATTTTCCATCATATGCAACCCTGATATATTTCTTCTTCTGACATGAGGTAAGTTTCAATAGACAAGCATTGTTGTAAGTGTTGTCATCGCTGCCACAAACTGGTTTGTAGATTTTTGGGCAAGCAGTTTTACACTTGCACACAGCTTTGTTGTTTTTGTCAAGTTTACAAATACCATAATGTGGACATCTCTTGAAACGACAAGGATCTAATTGGAAACAAGAAAATGTTGGTCAGTGCGCTTAATAACGTCCTAAGATCGAGTCATTCTATTGGTTCGCGAAAAATCTTTAAAAGTGTTCTATATAAGTTCTCCTTACTGCATTTTCCTCGATATTTCACCCTGATGTAGATCTTCTTCTGACATACAGCCAGTCTCAAGAGACATATATTGTTGTAAGTCTTGTCATCGCTCCCACAAATTGGTCTGTAGATTCGCGGACAACCTTTCTTGCATTCACACACAGCTTTGTTGTTTTTAACTCTACAAACACCATAGGTGAGGACATCTCTTGAATTGACAAGGACCTGATCAAAAACAAGAAAATAGCATGGATCAGTTTATACCAACGTACTCCCAAGAGAGTATAGTACGTATGTACACTATGACTGACTATACAGGGAGACTCCACCAGCTTTTTACCGCCATATAGATTTCCGTAAGAATTAAAGGAGTAAAATCTGACTTACTTGGTTTGCATCTTCCAGAATGTTTAACTGTGATCTTCTTATTTTTTCTGCAAGAGGCCGCTTTTAACATGCACAGATTGCTGTACGTTTTCCCATCTGAGCCACATACTGGTCTGTAATTCCTGAAGCAAAATCGTTTGCATACGCACTTGGCTTTGCCCCCGATTGGACGACAGAACGAATAGGGTCTTTTGCAAGGACTGGCAACGAAACATGGGTCTAGAAAAGAATCACAGTACGAACAGTATGAGCAGTACATTACTGAGTCTGTGTATGTTGCTTGTGCTTATGCTTATGTCACTAGTGAAAAAACAAGCACTGCTAATTAGTAGTACATTACTGAGTCTGTGTATGTTGCTTGTGCTTATGCTTATGTCACTAGTGAAAAAACAAGCACTGCTAATTAGTAGTACATTACTGAGTCTGTGTATGTTGCTTGTGCTTATGCTTATGTCACTAGTGAAAAGACAAGCACTGCTAATGAGCAGTACATTACTGAGTCTGTGTATGTTGTTTGTGCTTTTGCTTATGTCACTAGTGAAAAGACAAGCACTGCTAATAAGCAGTACATTACTGAGTCTGTTGTTGCTTCTAATATGACTTACTATTTTTACAAAGAGCTTTGCTGCCAACAGTAATCTTCTTTCTCCATCTGCAAGCAGTTCTCTTCATGATGCACAGATTGTCGTACGATTTTCCATCAGAACCACAGACCAAGTCCTGCTTGTCAGGGCAGCGAGACCTGCAAACACATCTCCTTCTTCCCCAGATGATTTTGCAAGTGGAGTAAGGAGGGAACTTGCATTTGTAGTTGTGGCATGTCTCTAAAGATGATTTTTAAAAGAACATTTGATGTATATAAAAGTGAAATATTTGAAATCTAGCAGGCTGCTGAAATAGCGTCAGATTTCTCCGTAATCTGAGTACACCTTTCAAGTGTATACCTTCCAAACGATATTTTGACGGTAGTTATTACGTCGTCGCGGATCAGAACTAGTTCTTCTACAGGGAATTAAGTATCTGCTAGTATTTGATTTTCAGAAAACGTTGCCGGGCCAAAGTCCCCAAGTTTATACGCGATCGCTACTCAGTCGAGAGGACGTATGGGTCAAAAACTTTGAACGTTTTAATTTTAACACAGCTTTATGGCGCCTTGCGCGATCGAGTCCGACAACCTTATCTTTTCTCAAATAGGTGTGTTTATCATTATATCTTCTTACTGCATTTTCCTCGGTAAACAATCCTGATGTATTTCTTGTTCTGGCATGAGGCAGCTCTCAAGAGGCAAGTATTATTGTAAGTCATGCCATTACTACCACAAATTGGTCTGTAGATTCGTGGACAACCTTTCTTGCATTCACACACAGCTTTGTTGTTTTTAACTCTACAAACACCATAATGACGACATCTCTTGAATTGACAAGGACCTGATTAAATACAAGAAAATAGCATGGATCAATTTATACCAACGTACTCCCAAGAGAGTATAGTACATATGTACACTATGACTGACTATACAGGGAGACTCCACCAGCTTCAGTTTACCGCCATATAGATTTCCGTAAAAAAGGAGTAAAATCTGACTTACTTGGTTTGCATCTTCCAGAATGTTTCACTGTGATCTTCATATATTTCCTGCAAGAGGCCGCTTTTAACATGCACAGATTGCTGTACGTTTTGCCGTCTGAGCCACAGACCGGTCTGTAAATCCTGAAGCAAAATCGTTTGCATACGCACGCGGTGCTATTCCTGTTGATTGGACGACAGAACGAGTAGGGTCTTTTATTGCAAGGATTGGAGACAAAACATGGATCTAAAAGAGAATTACAGTCCATAAAAATCATTTATTTTCTGTACTTTTGTAGAGTAAACTTGAGAGCTGTACATAGATCGAGTCAGTCCGGTGGCCTAAGTTGACCAGGTTGAAAGTTCTAATTCTAAATTTTAAGATAATGTTGCTAGTGCTTATGCTTATGTCACTAGTGAAAAGACAATCATGAGTAGTACATTACTGAGTCTGTGTATGTTGCTTGTGCTTATGCTTATGTCACTAGTGAAAACGCGGACAAGCACTGCTAATAAGCAGTACATTACTGAGTCTGTGTATGTTGCTTGTGCTTATGCTTATGTCACTAGTGAAAAGACAAGCACTGCTAATGAACAGTACATTACTGAGTCTGTGTATGTTGCTTGTGCTTATGCTTATGTCACTAGTGAAAAGACAAGCACTGCTGATGAACAGTACATTACTGAGTCCCGGTGTGTGCATATACAGACTCAACAATGTGCTGCTCATGTTGCTTGCTGTGTTTGTGCTTATGTCACTAGTGAAAAAACAAGTACTGCTATTGGGCAGTACATTACTGAGTTTGTTGTTGCTTTTACGTATATATACTATGGCTTACTATTTTTACAAAGAGCTTTGCTTCCAATGGTAATCTTCTTCCTCAGTCTGCAAGCCGTTCTCTTCATGATGCACAGATTGTCGTACGAATTTCCATCAGAACCACAGACCAAGTCCTGCTTGTCAGGGCAGCGGAACCTGCAAACACATCTCCTTCTTCCCCACATAATTCGGCAAGAAGAGTAAGGAGGGAACTTGCATTTGTAATTGTGGCATGTCTCTAAAGATAATTTTTAAATGAACATTAACTTAGTGTATCTTAAACTGACGTACAGACTGACATGCCAACAAGCAGGTAAGACAGGTTCAGAGGTTAGATAGTCATAGTTGTAGACTTTCTCAAAGTCGTCAGCCCCGCTTTTTAATTTTTGACTTTTATCTCTAAATTAATACACGCCTTTGTTTTCCTTTCTCCGTAAAAAAGTTTTCGGCGATAGTCACTTCTTTGAACATACTTGTAGCACACCAAACAAATAGTTTCTTTAGTACCAGGGCTGACTCTGGAAACTATTTTTGTCGGCGAAGAATTCGGAGTTGCCATCTATTCATTAGCCATTTCTTGTAGAAAATCAGCGCAAACGGCCGCGAGTGTACAACGCCTAGCGATTCTTTTTTGCATAAATTTACATAATTGGCTCCGCCCCCAGCGTGGTTTTGGCGCGAAAAGCAAATGAAAATCAAGCAGGCGAAACAAGTCGTTCTCTCGCGCGTAAAAAAAAAGGAAAGAAAAAAATCGAAGAATAATGATTGAAATAAAGATTAAATAAGAGAGGACGACTTGTGGCAAGTCTATTATAAATGGTGTACAAAGAAATACAGTCAACTAACGATATTTTGACGGTAGTCGTTACTTCCTCACGAAACAGAATTACTTATTCTACAGGGCATTAAGTATCTGCTAGAATACACACGACTATTTCAGAAAACGTTGCCGGGTAAAAGTCCCCAAGCTTATACGTGATCGCTACTCAGTCAAGAGGACGTATGGGTCGAAAAGTTTAAACGCTTTAAAAACACGCCTCGCGCGCGATCGAGTTCGACAATAATAGGTGTGTTTATCATTATATCTTCTTACTGCATTTTCCTCGATGAACAATCCTGATGTATTTCTTGTTCTGACACGAGGCAGCTTTCAAGAGGCAAGCATTATTGTAAGTCTTGCCATCACTACCACAAATTGGTCTGTAGATTCGTGGACAACCTTTCTTGCATTCACACACAGCTTTGTTGTTTTTAACTCTACAAACACCATGGTGAGGACATCTCTTGAATCGACAAGAATCTGATTAAAACAAGAACAATGAAGATTGTTAAAATTGAGCTCTCCTTTTGGTTCGTGGGACGAATGGCTGGGCTAGAGACGTCTGTAAATGCAGGTACGTGCTCTTTTTGTGCAGTGCTACAGTTCATTCATTCATTCATTCATTCATTCATTCATTCATCCATTCATTCATTCATTCATTCATTCATTCATTCGTTCGTTAGAGTAGCATGGGTGACGTAGTGGTTAAGCCACTTGACTCGATCTCACCGCTGTGGTTCAGGTTCGAGTCCCAGCTCGGGCGCTGGATCTTACGTTAATTGGGTTTGCTTGATGTGTTGTTCACTCCCTTACCATAAGGGTTTTTCAAAAGGTTCCCTCAAGTAAAAATTAGCATGAGTTGAATGTTGTGTGGTAGAATAGTTGAATGTAGTGGTAGTGTGTGTGAGTGACAGCAGGCCCACATCAGCCAAATGGTTGCCAATTAGCCATGCCTGCTTTGAAAAGATATTATATTATTATTTAGTATTAATTAACAAATTTTTTGTATATTTTTCATTCGTTCATTCATTCATTCATTCATTCATTCATTCACTCATTCATTCATTCATTCATGCATGCATGCATTCATTCATTCATTAATTCATTCATTCGTTCGTTTGTTCATTCGAATTCATTCATTCATTCATTCATTCGTTCATTCATTCATTTATTTTTATTTTATATTATTATTCATATTTCTACAAAATCTGTCTAGCTTTTAAATACTCCCACATCATGTCGAGAGCCGTTAAGTCAGGCACCCGTGAGAAACTCCTTATATCATTTGAGGCTCGTTTTCAAATTTTTTTTGTCTTATTTTCAATCCGAACTTTGAGGCATGGCGCGTAGGTCGCGGACTTTATCACACTGAATTACTGCTGAGTTCTTATTATTAAGGTAGTTTTGAACAACTTTGCTCACTTGCACAGCGTTTCTTGTCAACTCCATAGATGTTTTTCTTCTGTTTGCAAGCGGCAGCCCTCATGAGGCAAGAATTATCGTACCACTTGCCATCTGAGCCACATACGGGCCTTAGAATCTTGGGGCAACCTAGAGGACAGCATCTTGGTCTTCCGTTAATCATCCTACAAACGTGGTTTCTTCTACATCGTACATTGGCACATGTCAGTTTGGCTGTTATGGGAAAATACAATAGATTAACGAATTATTTAACAATTCTATAATAACTGGTATATTACGCAAGCTCTGATTGGTCGAGAACCGCGAATAATTACAATATACACGGCTAGATGACGTCATTGAATTGTACGGGCGCTCTGATTGGTTCAAATGTTTCGATGTATATTATATTAAACAAATAGATTCCGTCATTTTGTGCGTCTGTGCTCCAATAGATGCACAGATGACGTCAAAATGTGGTGAGAATATAAAGCCACGAGACGAAGTTTAAGAAGGGAATGGGTTTGTGTTCGAGATAGGGAGGTTCGAGATAACCGATTGTAACTGACTGAATGAGACTGAAAAATTACTACAAACTAAGCGCGATTTTAATTTGAGACGGCATTATCGGTTTATAATGACGGTTAGTTGGGAGGAAATATATTCGGTATTGGCGGAGTCTCGCTGCGACGGAATCGCGTTTAGTTTTGTATCGCGATTTCTAGCTATTTTCGTGAAGAAAAAAAGAAAAACTCGTCATTTTTGATTGATTAAAAGCGAGATTCTCTGTACCTGTATCACGCAATCGCTAGCCTATCGAGCACGCCCCCAAGAGATTTCTCATCGGGTTATTTTTTCGTGTTTTTTTTTCACCAAAAATATGCCATTGCTTTTGGTCATTTTACTCGTGGATATTGTTTAAAAAGTCAGTGTATGTTTACTGCTTAATTTAAAATTGATTTTCAGTAGGTTTGTTATTTTCAAGAAAGCCACTTCGATGCAGGCCAATCACGAACGCCGATTTTGAGACGATATTATCGGAAAATAATGGCGATACTCGATGGAAATGCGTTTGTGTTCGGGATATCGGAATTTTCATGCACAAGTAAAAAGGTTTCTAGTGTAATAGCTATACTAACGTTTGCAAGCTCCTTGGTGGACCACTGTAATATTTTTCTGGCTCTTACACGCCGCTTTCCTGACTTGACACTCAGTGCCGTAGGTTTTACCATCAGAACCACACACGGGCTGTATGTTGACGACTCGACAAGGGGTACCGCAATATCGCACGCATTTGGGACGCCCTTTAACCATGTGACACGTGGTATCTTTTCTCTGACAGCTGACACCCTCGCAACCTGGAACTAATCAATTATAAAAACGAATGGTTATCAAAAAGATCCAAAAGCAAAGATTGATCTTAAACCGAATGGTTTTTCAAACCCGACTATAACATTTCTATTAAAACGTTTTTCAAATTCAAATGTTAAAACTCCGTTATTTATGTGAAGGTGAACTTTCTCGAAAGCCGGAATTTTGGTTCCCCCACACCCCCCCCCCCCCCCCCCCACACACCCCCACACCCCACCCCCCAAAGAAAAGAAAAAAATGATTTAGCCTGGCTACTGCTTGTCCGTTTGCCTTCATATAGTCATTCCTGAGATTATAATGGAAAAAAGTCAAAATTAGCATAGTAGATTGAGCAAGATTTAGCCTTTGAAAACATGCAGTCTCACTGTTTCTTCTTGCTTTCCTAGCTTTCATTGTAGGTTTTTGTATATGTTTAAAGCGCGCGGGTCTCGTTCTCTTCCGCCAAATAAACCACCAACCTGAATTTGTCTATTCGCGCAAGCTCGTGTGGATAGAATCGTGCGCAGTATAGCATGCGCAATACAAACAATGAAGTTGTTTTTACCATTTTAAATTACATTACCGCCCAAACTACATTATTATTATTATTTCCCTAAAAATCACTGACGTTCTTACCACATTGACCGCGGTACAATAACCGTAGACGTGGGTTCTTCTTGCACTTTTGCATATGAAGAAAGCATAAATTGCTGTAGGTCCTGTTGTCTGAACCACACACTGGATCATATAATAAGATGCACGCGTCCGGGCAGAAAGGGGTTGGTTTTACTAATAGTGAGAAAACAAGAAACCGATAAATTAAACACCAAAATTATTCTTCAATAACTTTTTCTTCATGTGTCAGACAAGGAGAAACGATTTCTTCACCTCCCCCTCCCCCTCCCCTTTTCAAGGGTATGGGTGAAAACCCGTTGGTGTCTAGTTGGCATCCACAGCCAGCGGCCACCAAATAACAGTTCAACATTTAACCATGGGCAGGGGGTTTCAAATGAGAATAAAAATGCAAAAACGCCAATGTAATGCCACTATAAAGTGAGTCACATATGCCACGTATTCTCACAAATATTGTAGCCATATCTCCAGGACAATAATCTCGTTTTATCGAATGGAATGGGATTTATTCTCAGTTTCCTTAATTACCATCCAAATCAAAAACAAGTTATCGCAGAATTAATTGGACAAACCATAGATTTTTGAAAAGTCGACACAGGCTAGGGCTTATTATATTGAGAGCTGCTTGGATTAGTCAACACTGTTTTAGCGTTGTCGTCTTATATCCAATCCGAACTTTGAAACACTGATGGGCGTAGGTCGCGGACTTAATCACACTGAATTACTGCTGAGTTCTTATTATTAAGGTAGTTTGAACAAATTTGCTCACTTGCACAGCGTTTCTTGTCAACCTCATAGATGTTTTTCTTCTGTTTGCAAGCGGCATCTTTCATGAGGCAAGAATTATCGTACCACTTGCCATCTGAGCCACACACAGGCCTTAGAATCTTGGGGCAGCCTTTAGGACAGGTACTGATGCATTTTGGTTTTCCTTTAACCATCCTACAAACGTGGTGGATTGAACATCGTACATTGGCACATGTCAGTTTGGCT
Source organism: Telmatactis stephensoni (assembly GCA_029948255.1). NCBI lineage: Eukaryota > Metazoa > Cnidaria > Anthozoa > Actiniaria > Isophelliidae > Telmatactis > Telmatactis stephensoni. The sequence goes on from JALIZF010001789.1 coordinate 651,726, forward strand.
GTAATGGGAAAAGTACAGTGCATTAATGGGTTATTTAATAATTATACAATAACTGGTATATTACGCGCACACTAATTGGTTTAGAACTGCTCGTATGATAATTTCGTGCGTCTGTATTCCAATAGATGCACAGATGACGTCAAAATGTGATAGAGAACAAAAAATAGATACGCATAAATAAGCCGAGTCGAGTGACGTTCTCACAATGTGATATCTTCTGTGCTTCTTTCAGTGGTAAAGACCCACGGAAAATGGTATCTATTATTTATTTCATTGAAGGTCATTCCGGCCCGTGGTTTTGCACTGCGCACACTTACTGCGCATAGCAAATCCAAAACATTTTCACTTAAAACGATGTAAACGTTAGTTTACAAACTCTTCTAACAGTTGATATATTGACTACTCGCCCTAGTCCACCCTCGGCCACCGATGCATTTACGCCCAGATTAACTCTTTTACAAGACAATAGCACAAAAACGAACACGGAAACCTATGTTTTTTATCTCTTCAAATCAACGAAAATAAGGTTTTCTAACATATAAGTAGTTACTGTTAAGATTCTTATCTCTACAAGCAGCAATGTCCAGGTGACATCTGTCACTGTAGGTTTTACCGTTTGAGCCGCAATCAGGTTTTAAGATAGCAGGACAGAGCTTTGGACAGGTCTAAACGATCCAAGGGAAACAGGTTTGTGTTCGAGATGGCGGTAAAAGGGTTCAAATTATCCGGGTTCTAGTGTAATAGCTATACTAACGTTTGCAAGCTCCTTGGTGGACCACTGTAATGTTTTTCTGGCTCTTACACGCCGCTCTCCTGACTTCACACTCAGTAGCGTAGGTTTTACCATCAGAACCACACACGGGCTGTATGGTACGGACTCGACAAGGAAAACAATATCGCACGCACTTGGGGCGCCCTTTAACCATGTGACACGTAGTATCTTTTTTCAGACAGCTGACGCCCTCGCAACCTGGAACTAATCAATTAAATAAACGAATGAGATATCAAAAAGATCCAAAAGCAAAGATAGACCTTAAAATGAATGGTGCTTCAAACCAAACTATAACTTCTTTTCAAATTCAAATGTTAAAACTCCGTTATTTATGTTAAGGTGAATTTTCTTGTAAGCCGGAATTTTGGTCGCCCTCCCCCACCCCCAAAGAAAAGAAAACAAAAAACGTGGATAGAATCGTGCGCAGTATAGCGTGCGCAATTCAAACTATATGAAACTATCTTTCAGCATTAAAAAAAAAAAAAAAAATACTCGACACATAAAACTACATTATTGCCAAAACTACATTATTTCCCTAAAAATCATTCCACTGACGTTCTTACCACATTGTCCGCGGTACAATAACCGTAGACGTGGGTTATTCTTGCACTTTTCGATATGAAGAAAACATATATTGCTGTAGGTCTTGTTGTCTGAACCACACACTGGATCATGTAATGCGATACACCTGTTTGGACACTTAGCTAATAGTGGGGGAAAAAAGAAACCGATGAATTAAACACTAGCTTAAAATTACCCTTAAGTAACTTTTTCTTCGTGTTAGACAGGGAAAAACGATGTTCATTTCTTCCCCTCCACCCCCACCCCCTCCCCCTTTCATGGGTGTGGTTGAAAACCCGTTGGTATTTAGTTGGCAAGTCAAAGATAGCAAATGCAAAAAAATCAATGAAATACCACTTTAAAATCGAATCAAATATGCCAACACATTTTGATAAATATTGTAGTCGCATCTCTTGGATAAAAGCATCATTTTATCCTGCGGACCAGGATTTGTTCTTTTTCTTTACCATAAAAACCGCGCGAAGGCACGTAAACGCAGAACTGATTGGACAAGATGGTTTTTGGTCCAAAGGTATCAGCTATTGATTTATATTCAACATTGCTCTTATCAACTTGAAGGAACTTATTTCAAAGGACGTCAAAAATTATATCAAAGTGCGTCAGCTTGTGTTATTTCAAAGTCAATATTTCTAATTCAAAGCGTGTCAGTTATTTCAAAGTGCGTCAATTATTTCAAAGTGCGTCAATTATTTCAAAGTGCGTCAGTTTCAAAACGCCTCGTTTCATCGAATATCATCGTGTTTTACTGACAAGATTTGGAATACCGATTCGATGGATTGGGAGTTAGATAGATATGATGATTATGATGCCGATGATAGTGATGATGCTGGTAATACGAGAAGGTCAATAGAGTCACATCTGCCAATATCATGACAGTAATTCTATGCATTTCCTAGTTAATCTGGAAAATACCTTGACAACTAGTTACTTGAATTTGAACCGAGCTTACCTTTAGAACAAGGCCCTTTACTGACGACCCTGATCTTCTTGTTCGTCTTACAAGCCGCTACATTGAGCAGGCATAAATTGCCATACGTGACTCCATCTGAGCCGCAAACAGGATTGAAAACAGCAGGACAGATTGTTGGACAAACACACCGCGCAAAACCTTTGATGACTTGACAGACCTTAGGTGGTGCACATGTCACTGCAGCACAGCTTCCTGTGTTGAAAAGAAGATAGTCATTGCATCCCAAATTAAAAGTTGCTAAGATAGATATAAAACAGGAGGGGAAATGGAAGGGGAGGGAGGGAGGGAAGGAAGGAAGGAGGGAAGGAAGGAGGCCTCAGAAACGTTTTAACAACCTGCTCACTACTCTCATTCCAACCTTAACTTCGCACAGACTGACAGCTTTAATTTGGAATTTTTTCCACTTATAAGTTATTTGGAATAGCAATGGGAAAATATAAATAATAATAAAAATATTAATAATTAGGTTTATTGACATATTGTCGCACTACAATCTAGCGAAATGTAATATGTTACTTGAACTTGAACTGAACTTACTTTTAGGACAAGGTCCTTTACTGACGACCCTGATCTTCTTATTCTTTGTACAAGCCGCTCCTTTGAGCAGGCATAAATTGCCATACGTGACTCCATCTGAGCCACAAACAGGATTGAAAACAGCAGGACAGATTCTTGGACAAACACACCGCGCAAAACCTTTGATGACTTGACAGACCTTAGGTGGTGCACATGTCACTGCAGCACAACTTCCTGTGTTGAAAAGAAGATAGTTATTGCATCCCAAAGTTGCTAAGATAGATATAAAACAGGAGGAAGGGAGGGATGGAGGGAGGGAGGGGGGAGGGAGGGAGGGATGGTGGGTGGGAGAGAGGCAGGAGGGAGGGAGGGAGAAGGGAGGGGGAGAGATGGAGGTAAGGAAGGAGGGAAGGTTAGTCAATGAGCGATTGAGGTGATTGTTGACCCTAAGAAGCGTTTTGACAACCTGCTTACTACTCTCGTTTCAAATCTTCGTTATCTTCTCTGATTTCCTTTTCGTCTTAACGGTTTTTCAAAGCTCTCTGTTGTTTTTAATGATCCTTTTGTATAAGAACTGATATATTACGCGCGTTCTGATTGGTCAAGACCCGTGGGTAATAAAATAAATGTATTTATGACGTCACCAAATATTACGCGCGCTTTGATCAGATAAATACTTTGATAGAAGCTCTCCAATAAAACAAACACCGCTCGACTTCATCTCCTGACGTACGTTTTTGTTCTCACAGGATTGCACGTCATCGGTGCATCTATTAAAGAACAGACGCATGGAAACAACTCATCTTTACAATAGTCTTCTTCACTTTCTCTCTCCTTCACCAATGAAATTACTTAATCCATTTATTACTTACTTGGAAGACAAGGACCAGGTCTTGCGAATTTGATACTACTATCGTTACAAGCAGCAATGTTCAGAAAACATCTGTTGCTGTATGTTTTGCCATTCGAACCGCAAACAGGTGCATGGATAAGGGGACAAAATCTCGGACAGACACACTTTGGGCGACCATTTATAATCTGACAAACTTTTAGTTTTGGACACAAGAAGGCTGCACAACTAGCTGTTAAGATAAGAATGATTATCGATTGATTGGCTATTTTGATGATAATGACATTGTTTGCCTAGTGGTGAGGGGGTTAATATCTGGCATGGGTATTGTGTGAATTGAATTTGTTTGATGAGGGTATTGTGAGGGTATTGTTGAGGGTATTATTCTCGGAGTTCTCCGTTATTTCCTCGCTCAACAAATGAACAACACAATGATGAATGAAACAATTACAAGATGATCGGCTAATGGTAGCGATGATAACAAGAGTACTAGTGATAATGTTGTTTTGATAATGATTGTTGTTCTTGATGATAGTGGTGATGTTGATGCTGATGCTGATGATATTGTTGCTGTTGTTTTTGATGATGATGATCATGATGATGTTGTTAATGACAATGATTATGCTGATGATGTTGTTGTTGCTGTTGATGATGACGATGATGATAATGTTGATAACGATGATGATGGAAATTATAATGATAATGTTTTTGCTGATGATAATGATGATGATGATGATGGTGTGGTAGCTTATATCTGAGAAACAAGAACGGTAAAATAAAAGAAAAAGAAAACTTTTAATGATGAAGTATAACGAGATCAACGTGGATTTTATTTCCATTGGTAACCATACCTTTTGGGCATGCACCCTTGCTGACCACAGTTATCTTTTTGCCTTTGGTGCAAGCAGCTTCTTTAAGCAGACATTCATTGCTATATGTAACACCATCTGAGCCACACACAGGAATACGAATTCTGGGACACGCGAAGCGGCAAACACATTGCGCTCGGCCCTTGATGACTTCGCAGACTTTTGGCTTGGGACATAACAAAGCAGCACAACTTTCTGTGAGGATATGAAGTTGAAAATAAATCGTAAAAACTAAGCAAAATAATTGCAATTTAGTGACTTCATAAAAGCCGATGCGCAAGTGTACTTGCTGTGTATATTGTGGTGTGTCCCCAGAGTCAATTCTTGGACCACTTTAAATTTAGGTACTCCAAATTGGCGTTCAAATAAGTGTAACTTTGTAACTAATACAATAATTGAAGAGAACCTCTAATAAAACTTAACGAAGAAGATTTGATAATACCAACTTTTTGATCCCATTTTATTTGTAACAAATAATCTGGTCGACAAATACACAACACTTACTTGCTGGGCAAGGTCCTTTGCTGGCAACTGTTATTTTTTTGTTTTTCTTACAAGCGGCTTGTCTAACCTCACATTCATTTCCGTACGTTCGGCCATCTGAACCGCAAACTGGTTTAAACAGAGAAGTACAGACTATATTACAGATGCATCGTGCACGGCCCTGGACGACCTCACAGACACGAGGTGGCAAACAAGTCACGGCAGCACAGCTAGCTATAATGGAAAGAAAATTTACCATAAAACGTTGTAATTTTGAATTTGTTGTCATTATTAAACCGAAGATGGCATGAGTTATGCCGAAACATGTCTTTAAAAACTGTCGTAGTTTTTATAAAGTTTATAACTGCATTGCTACTATCTCGCAATTTTGGAAAGAAAATTGTTATGCAGTTAAATCCCAAAACCTAGAGAACATGAGCTAAATTTGATCTCAGTAAGACCAAAACTGATTATTTCCAGTCGCAATGCGCATGCGTGCACATTTTATCTGTACAACGTTTACCTGGAGGACATCTTCCCTTGCTGACCACAGTTATCTTTTTATTTTGGGTGCAAGAAGCTTCTTTAAGTAGACACTCGTTATTGTACGTCACACCATCTGAGCCGCACACAGGAGCCAGAATTCTAGGACACGGGAAACGGCAAACGCACCGTGCACCGCCATTTCTGACTACGCAAACTTTGGGTTTCTTACACAAGACAGCAGCGCAAGTGGCTATTAAGATATAAAACATGAATTATTTACTTTTATTGTAGTCTATTTTATCAACATTTTAGAAAATAACTAAGATGGCGGCATAGATGGTAGTGTTAGTGGTTTGAATTATCGACATAATTAGGCAGTTCTTAAAGTGGCACTACGATCAAAATCGCTCGAAATTTGATTCAGCTGAAACTTTGATCGAATAGTTCTATAAAGGTCTAATAAACACTGGTTTCTCGATATTAAGAAGGTCTAAGAAGTAATATATTTTTGTGAATCTTTAAAGGCGTCAGTGACATCATATTCTCAACCCAAACAGCTCCATATATATTTCTTTGTATCTATAATCGAAATATCTCAACATGATGAAACTGGCCAGGTCATGAATCCTTGGCACAAGTAATGTAAAAAACTCCGTCACACCAACTTTTGGTGTCAAAGAAATACAATAGTTGACCATAGTTCAAGAATCTAAAAACAAAGAAACGAAAGAAAGGTATCGGGCGAAGCCATGGGTTGAGTAATGACCTTAGCGACACCTCTAAAGATGAAATTTAATACTTCCCATCGGAAGTCTGAGAAAACAAATCAACCAGTTATTGTATGGGTCTTTGAGATTCTTTCAGTGAAGTCTTAGCTAAATCAAGTTTTGAACGGTTTTGATCAAAGTCCTGCTTTAAAATGGTACACTTCGTTTCTTACGACTGGTTCCAGCTAATGCCAACAATTTGCTGTTATATGGCCGGCAAGTTAAGTTCCACTATATGGAAAATACCATCAGTTAATGCAACCTGCACCAGTTTCAGCTATTAGAACATCTCACCTGGAGGACATTTTCCTTTGCTGACTACAATTATCTTCTTATTTTTCTTACACGCTACTACTCTCAGTTCGCATTCATTGGTGTAAGAAACGCCATCGGAACCACATACAGGAGCGAAGATTTCAGGACACACGGATGAACAAACACACTGTGCTCGGCCATTGATGACTCTGCAAACTTTTGGTTTCTTACACAAAACAGCTGCACAACTGGCTGTGAAGACAATAAAAAAAGTTGACTGTTATTAATTGTGCTAACATTATGATAATGGCAATGGAGGAATAATCATATGACGAACTGTTAATGATAATGATGATATGATGATAATGTTGGGTGGCAGGGTTGGCCTAGTGGTGAGAGGCTACAGGCTTTTCACCGTTGTGGTCTGGGTTCTAGTCTCAGCTCGGGCGCTGGATCGTATGGTCTCGTATGTGAATTGAGTTTGTTTGATGTGTTGTTCTCTACCACGCCACGAGTGTTTTTTATCCGGGTACTTCGTTAACGTTTTTTCAATCATTTGATATTGAAATCAAGATCTAGAGGGCACGAAAACGAAAACTTCTAGCTCACTATATTTGCCAAAGAACTCTTCAATTATTCGTCTGGCGAGAGTGAATTTTGCCCCTCCCAAATGAAAATGAAACCGTCAATAGATGACTTTCAAAAATGGCGGCCTAGTACATGAGAACAAAGCCACAAAGGCCTTGTTACCAGAAAATAAGCACGGCAACACTTCTATTGCTATCAAAGACGATGTGTTCCTCTTCCTTTTGAAATAACTATTTTCTGTGCATTTTATAGGATATACTTAGACTCATTTGATGCCATGTGCATTTTATAGGATATACTTAGACTCATTTGATGCCATGATGATTTTGGAGGCCTTTCTGGCCTCGTTCTTGCGAACAATGAGCCCGCCATTTTTGAAAGTCGTCTCAGATGAGCGCTCATTTCCATGGCGATGACAGTGGTGATGATGATGATGATAATGATGATACGTTGATGAACAGTGACAAATGGGATGATGGTGATAGCAATTAACATGAACTGACAGTGATCAGTAGAAAAAGGACAAATAAAATAGATAGCTTTAACTGATGAAGATTGTGAAACGTAATGACGACATTTTGAAATGAACTACATTTGAATCCTTCTACTTATTGCATCCAAACCCCGACCATTGAACTTCACCTGATGGACACTTTCCCTTGCTGACCACTCTTATCCTTTTGTTTTTATTACAAGCAGCAGCTTTAAGCAGACACTCGTTGTCATAGGTAACCCCATCTGAGCCGCACACAGGTGCAAGAATAAGAGGACAAGCAAAGCGGCAAACGCATCGGGCTCGACCACCTCTGACTTCGCAAACCTTCGGCGAACGACACAGTACGGCAGCGCAGCTTGCTGTAAAGACAATTGAACGAAGTTGATTAGGAAAACTCTAATGATGTTGTGATGCTGGGGGGAAAGAGTTGTGAAAATTTAGCATGGAAATGATGAGAATCAGTGTTGCATGATCTTGATAAATGCTAATGATAGTGGTGGTTATAATAACGAAAAACTGTGTTGTTATTGTTGGTTAGTGGTAGTTGTAGTGGAGGTAGTAGCAGTAGTGGTGGCACAGGTAGTAGTGTTATCGTATGGTAGTGTATAGTAGTGGTGGTTGTTGTGGTGGTGGTGGTGGTGTAAGGTAGTGTATGGTAGTTGTAGTAGGGTGGTATAGTTGCAATGCTGGTGTTGGGGTGTGGTAGTGGTGGTTGTGGTGCAGGTAGTAGTGGTATCGTACGGTAGTGTATAGTAGTGGTGGTTGTTGTGGTGGTGGTAGTGTAAGGTAGTGTATGGTAGTTGTAGTAGGGTGGTATAGTTGCAATGCTGGTGTTGGGGTGTGGTAGTGGTTGTTGTTGTGGTAATTGTGGTGGTAATTGTAGTGTAAGGTAGTTGCAGTGCTGGTTTTGGAATGTGGTAGTAGTGGTGGTGGTGGCGGCGGTAGTGGTAGTGTAAGGTAGTGTATGGTAGTGGTAGTGGGTTGGTAGTTGTAGTAGTGGTGGTTGTGGTGGTGATAATTGTGGTATAGGTAATAGAAGTCTCACCTGGAGGACAAGGTCCATGCTTCACTACTCTGATCCTTTTATTGCTTTTACATTCCTCACGTGTCAATTGACACATGTTCCCGTACGTTTTGCCATCTGACCCGCAAACAGGCATGAAGAATAATGGACAACGCCAGTCACAGTTGACTTTATTAGGGACACATTCTGGGAGGCCATCTATCATTATACACGTAGAGTGAGGATGACAGTCCATAAAGATACAGGACGGTTCAAAATTATATTCAAAACCATACCCTGAAATGTAGAATTTCATATATCGTTTGTAATTGGTCAATCAGTGCATTCCAACAAGCGATAGCATTTTCAAAAACATATGATTAGCCTTTGCTATTTGCAGATGATTATGTGTATGTTGCAATTATATTTAATTTTGTGCTCAATAAACTGTATATATCTCTGCATATATTGTATGTTTCAAAATAATTGGTGTGTTTTGGCGCACTGCAGCTGTGATTGACCAACAACCGTGTGCGATGACAAAACACACACGCATAGATGACGTCACTGTATCTTACGTTTTAACCAATCCTCTGATTGGTTGTATTTTTTTATTATTGTATTTTTCAATAATCTACGTTGACTCGAAGCTAACCCTGTGTTTGTACGTCTTTTGTCTAGTTTTGCAGCGGTATCATCAAACTCGAAAAGGTCTCTTCAGTACTGAGCAAAAACGAAACCTTAATGGCCTTTGTTATATTCTTCTACCTGTGTCACCCTGCAGTGCTAGCATGACCTTAACTGTTGTCCTGTTAAGTGATCAATAACCATCTTTTGCTCCAGTTATACATACATACATGATTGAGACTCCCTCAACAGGGCTTTTCAGCTCAATTTACAAATCCTAACTAAATCATATAAATCAAACATAAATGGATTAAGAATCCCAACTGGCAAGGAGGCAAACCAGTTGGCTATATTACAAGCATGGCCGAGAAACTGAATTTGAACTAATCGAAATCGGAACAAATTAATTCAGTCTCAGCTAGTCGCCAGAGCGGGAATCGAAGCTGGGACCGCCAGATTGCGAGACCAACGCTCTGACCACTCGGCCATGCTGCCTCCTAAGTTATCATTCTCAGGCTGAGTGAAAGTTCCGCATGGTATCAGGTTCCAATAAACTGCAATAAACTGCACACCAAGATAAAGAAAATAGGACACAATTCAAACCTTGGGCTTGTGTTACCCTTACAACAGATTTAGATGAGAATTTAACTAACGATACATGCATTCAAAAGAATATATACATTAATTAAGAATATATTCTAACTAGAAAAAGTTCTGCAAAATGTGAAAATTCTACATTACCGGTAGCACGACAAAAACAGTCCTTCTGATATCAAAAAAAGAAAGAAAAAATAGAAAGAAAGAAAGGAAAACAAAAGTAAGAAAAAAAGAGAAAAAAAAGAAAGGAAAAAAGATCCGTTCCCGACAAGGCTCGAACCTGCAACACCTAAAATGTGCACCCCCCGGATGCAAAGCCAAGAAAGAAGTTATTTATTGAAAAATTAAAAAATTAAAAATATATTTTGGGACGATTCTCCCGAGACATTTATAGAAGCTGAGACATCGAATCGACTTACGTTACGGATGAAGATTTCGGCCACATCCACGCTATCCCGGTGCTACATAAAACAGTTGTCTTAGCCCGAAGGCCAGGGAGGGAGACGATATCCGGACCCTAATCCATACCTTTAGATATCACCTTAGACCGCTGCGCTACCTAGACACTTAATAAATATAATGTCTAATCGGGGTAGTCTATTCGGCGAAGTTTTATTGTGATGCTAATATGTGCGTCCCAAATCCTTGGGGACATATCGGAACCAATCAAAATCTAGTCATTTGATAACAGAACCAATGAAAGTCCAGTCATCTAAAGAATTATTTATGAACAAACAAACAGAGTAAAGAAAAGACTTTTTGCGCCGTGGTTCTTGTTGGAATTTCCGAGTTCCAGTTGTGGACGAACATCGCCCACTGAAGTTGTTCTTCTTTCAGGAATAATCGTAAAGACCGGAGGCTCAAGAACATCTACAGTTAAGTTAATTCATTTGACAGTGTTTTAAGATATACTTTGCTTGCGTGTTGTTGATTTCACATCGACTGACTACTTCAAGCCAGCGATACACTTGGCAATTTCGCTCTCGCAACAAAATCCCTAAAATTGCATTGCAAGCGCGAGAAAAAATTGCAGCGCATATTCCCGGCTTCACACGTACAAACACACTAGTCCAAGTAGAATTTTGTTTAAAACTTTAGAAAAATACCAGACCATGACTCCAATTAGATTTTTAAGTTGAGGCATTTAACACGATTTAACGATGAAACTTTAGCTATAGCTTTCGTATTACGTAGTTCCAATTCCAGTTGAGCAATCAGTAGTTTTTTCTATACGTCCCGAGTTCGATTCTCAGTTACCTCACCCGCCTGTTTCTACTTAGTTCCATAAAGGGAGCACTGATAGGGAGAGGAAGAGAGAGTTGGGTAAACAGGCCGCCACACCGTTGGACTCGCGTCATTAGTAAAAATTTTATATTGAACATTATTATGAGCTGCAGACCTAAAATAAGTACCTGGACTTATATTCATTATGCATTTCATTCATTATGTATGGCCGGGAGGGGAGTGAAATTCAGGGACCATCTGAAAATTTTTTGAATGAAGGGGGAGGGAGGGGGAAGGGGAGAAAGGGGATGGGGAGAAAGAGGATGCATAGTCTAGCTTGAGGGTACATGGTTTTTTTTTGTGTGTGTGTGTGTTTGTTTTTTCTCATCACAACAGGAGGATCTTAAAATTATTCTTAGCGTCTAAAAAACTTCACCTCCCCATCCCCCTCGGTCATACATGATGAAGGCAGCCTTATTCATATCTAGTTTTCCTTTCTGTATTACCTCTTATGTATGCTTTACGCGTTGATGAATACCTCCAGGGTAGTTCCTGAGCTGTCATAAGCTATATCGTAATGTGCACTAAACTCTGTAAATGTTATGCGTTTTTAACCATAAGATCTGAAGCCGCGTCGCTTGTCTGGAATGAGCCAGAAGCCCAATTTTTTTCACTGTTTATTTTCTCCTAAGAAATGCCTGACAGCGATTTGCATTTGAATTTGAAGCGAACATCAAAGTAGTTTTGGACTCAATTGTTCTAAAGGAGGTTAGTAAGCACTAACCCAGCAATAGTGGTGTAGCCAGAAATTTTTAGCCAGAGGTACGCACATGCGCAATTCTAAATCAATTAATACCACAGCGCGACAGCTATTACATGTCAGTTACCATAAGCCAGTTCAGAGTTTAAGAATCGTTTCTAATGCGCATGCGATTAATTTTATCCCGGATGTCTCACCTTTTGTTTGATTAAAAGCAAAAGAAGGTTTAAACAAAAGAAGGCCTAGGTGAGAAGTTCGGGATAAAATCGCATGCGCACTGAAAACGATTCGTAAACTCTGAACTGGCTTATACTATTTACAACTTTCTGCACTGCTCTGTTCTAGAATTTTGCTTTTTTTTGTTCTGCTCATGTTTCGATGTATTCTGTGCTCTTCTCTGCTCTATACATTTTTTATTTACATTTTTAGCCTGTGAGGTTCGTACATGGGTATATGTCTACAGGAAGCTACGCTACTAACCATGGTTTCGATTTAGAAAACCATTCAATTGTTCATAGCCCTGGGTTAGCGCTAATTCCCTTTCAAAACAAAAAAAAACGAGTCCTGATAGTTGTGGTGAGCTTAATTCTAGCTGAATTTTCATGACACCGCGAAAACAACTCTAAAAACCGAAAAGCCACGAAGTTTAATATTAGCTTTTACTTTAAGGATACTTTAGAAAGCAATGTAACGTGACTTTGGACGCTCACCGAAATATCGTTTATATACTCTAACTTTAGAACATAGTTGAATGATGTAATCATCACTGGAGTTTATTGCTAATAGATTGGCATAGTTTAAAAACTTCACTTTGCCTTAGTTTTGACTTTACTTCTCAAAAACGTTTTCTTTACTAGTTTATTCAATAAGTTTGTATCGTGCCACTAGTGGATCAAAAAGTAATATATCTGTGACCAAAGCTTAAAACGAATTAAAAATGCATTGACATTATCACTGAAGCAATGAAAAAAAGAGACAGATTTAAGTGTTCGATAAAGCGTTCAAGCTGAGCATGACCAGACTTCTTTTATACCTGAAAACGGAAATTTGAATGCATCATGCGGCTAGATCTCCAGAAACCAATATTTCTGTGACCACAACGCTTAGAAATGACGCTGAATTTTCCATTGAAGCGAAAAATGGAGACAAATGTAATTCACTTAATGTTGTAAATAGCGTTAAACCTCAGACTTCGTGAAATTATCTTAAACGTAAACTAAAAGCACTTGAGACTCAGGGATATTTCAGTTTCGCTAAGTTGAATCGACACAGTTGCATGTTTATAAGGATTAGTCGAATGAAAAGCACATTTAAATTAAGTTGAAAACCCTTTTTACATGCAAACAGTTCCCATTTAAATATATTGAAATTTTAATACATCGAAAAAAGTGATTAATTGAGATGAAATAGGCCAATTAGAATTGTGTAAACATGCATAATTAATGAAAAGATCAAGAAGATCAATAATTTAATTCCAGAATTGGAATGCCAAATCACAGCATTGTCCTTTAAGAAGGTTTTAATTTGAGATAAAACAATTGCTATTAGTATATTTAAAAATGGTTTAATTGTTAAGTACGTTTTGGTAAAATAGCCTCTCATCAGACTCTTAGAATTGTATTGAACTTTTGGAAGTGCTCTAAATTACCTATATTAATACACCTTGATACTTATAATCAATTCACAAAAAAATCTTTGTAAACGAAGTTATTTTTGTGACGATTGAACTTCTTGAATTCACTGACATACCTGAAGCCTTGTTTGCTATGAACGCAAAAAGAAGTAAGACAGAGAACTTCAAAGCTGGAGACATGGTGAAGCCAAGCAGAGTGGCCACTTCATATGAATAGTAATTTTAAGACTGTGCACATTAAACTACATTACATCTGGTGACGCCACCCCTTTTTGCTGTAACCATAGCAACGTCTCCTTGACGTCAGCTGTAGTAAATCACCGGCTGTCGTGTACTTCTGAATAGAAGAAGCTGATTGGTGGAAGCCATATTCACGTGATTAGTGTTGTCTAAATTGTGCTTAGACGTGATGGCTCTTGATTTATTGATTTTTTATGCATGAAATCGTCTAAATTTATCTCACGTACCCAAATTGAACTACAGCACCTTTGTAAACAAGTTTATAATTAGTTGGAAGATTCTTCATGCTTAGATATAAATAGGTTCAGGAATATTGGGATACATATGACAAGACTTAAATTCAGGAATCAAAGTTTATTATATCCCTAGTCGTTGGCAATTGAGTCATTATTTCGAATATTTGCAAAAACTATCCTCAGAGACCCCTCCCTCTCCTTTGCAATTTTGCATTCCTTTCCTGATCGACCATGCAGGGTTTACAAAATAACTTCTCGCTCATCTGTCATTTCCATCAAAAACTGTTACACATAAACTGGTACCGTAAATCGGCCTCTCTTGTCTTCGCATGGCGCCCTCACTTCCTTTTCCTCCTCTTTCTTTTTTCTTCTTCTTCTCGTTCTTTCTTTTTCTTCCCTGTCCTATTTCCCTTTCTTTCTATTTTTCTGATCCCCATCACTCTCTTTTAATCGTCCCATCTCTCGCCTCTTCTGCTCTCCCATTACTTTTTCCTTTTCCCTGTTACTGCCCTCCCCTCCCCTCCCCCTCTCTCAAAAAGACCGCATTTTGTTCAAATCCGCCAATAACTCATCCTCTACCTCTTCAGCCAGTCAGAGTAAGTGATAGATTGCTGAAAATCAAAAGCGTTATTGAAGGTCAAGTAGACATATAAATCAAGCAATGTTGCCATATATTAAGCAACACTTCTTTATGTGAACACAATAAAGAGGTGAGGATGGGAGGGGAGGGTAAAACGACCATTAATTCATGGTGGCGTGGAGAAGTAAGATTTTCGTGAGAGGGTAAAGAGGTCGGGATGAGATGTTACACGGAAACATGTGGCTGGGGTAGGAATTTTTGAAGTTCAGTAACAACAGCAAGTCTTCGGTTCCTTCCAGTTAACAATCTATTTATACAGCTTTGAGGCACTCAAATACAATTTGTAGTATTTCAATCAACTGGACGGCACAAGGTTCTTGACGTCTTCACTCTGGTTCGAAAGAAACAAACATTAAGTTTTTTTTTTTCATTTGAGACGTCTCTTTCCTCCTGGACAGCACAAATCAGTCTCAAACCAACTTTCATGATGGAGACTTTTTGATCTTATAATAAGGTGGTATGATGCCCAAAATTTGACCAATTTTGAAAAAAATTGTTTATGTTTTTATTAATTCACATATCATTGCCCTTGACCAGATAAATCATTTCTTAGATTTCAATACTTACACTGATAATATATATATATATATATATATATATGTTTAACTCACATCTACACTAGTAGACTTTGAGTGATCATTGTTTGTGATCTCATCTATAGACTGTTCCTTTTAAAGCTAGTTTGTAAAATTGATCGGCCGTCATTTTTGTGTTCTTTTAAGACTTTCTGTTCAAGATTTTTATATGGTCTTATTGTTTTTGTATATTTATCATCATTAAATAGAAGTTGTTTTGATTTATCCATATTAGATCGTCTAGCGATATGAGCTAAGTATCTTGCTTGCAGTGTTGCTATATACTCTGTTATCGATGTTGTTTTACAGATGCGTAGTATGTCAATGTTTGTATATTGATATCGAAATTCACTGTCTTGGTCGTCATCATCAGCTGTTTTGTGTTCTTTTCCATCTTTTCTAGCGAATCCATTCTTGATCATTCTCCGTAGCATACGATAATAACAGCTATTAACTTTGCTTGCTTGAGTGATGTTTAGATTCCAGGTTTGTGCCGTGTATGTAAGACGGCTTCTTACAAATGCATTTAGAAATAGCATACGTATTGGCAGGCTGATGTCCAAGTTCAGAAGCTTTGATTTTAGTTCTTGGAATTTAGCTTCTGCAAGGTTCATACGAAGAGTGATTTCTGCATTACCTGTTGTTGGTTCATCATATCTAATTTCACATCTCAAGTACCTGAAGATCTCTACATTCATGATATCTACATTGCTTGACAATAAAGGATGGGTAAGGATCTGTGCTCAGGAGATATTTATAGTTAAATATCATAGATTTGGTCTTTTTTACATTGATCGTTAGTTAAATGGATCTAGAGTTTTGTTGAGTAGATTAATGGCTGCTTGTAGAGTGTCCTTACTTGGGGCAAATAATGCTATGTCATCAACATATCCAACCCAGCTATTTTTATTCGTTCCCATGTATGTTTGACCTCTTGATTCCCTGGCAGAAGCATTTGATCTCACTCTGTATTTAAATTCAACAAACTTCAGGTTTGCTTTTCTACACTCATCAATGTAGATTCGCATCACAAAGTCCATCATCAAGTTAAAAAGGAATGGACTTTCTGGACCACCTTGTCTCACTCCAGAAGTGGATTATAAATTTATCATCTGGTGTTTCAGATAGAGCTGTTGTTGTATGTTCATATATGGCTTCAATGATCTGTATGCAGGTCGTGTTTGTATCATCTGGGAAGCTCATATCAATAGATTGAAATAATCATTTTCTGACAACATGATCAAATGCCGAGCTAAGATCGACAAACAGTACAAATATTGGTAATTGTATTCGATCCGAGATTTGCTATACTCTCTTTATGATGTAGATACTATCAGCAGTGCTGTGTCCTTGTCTGAAGCGTTGTTGGTGATCGGAGAGCTGCAGGTTATACCATTCTTTCAATCTGGATAGAATTATTATTACGATGATTTTGCATAGGGTTGAACCGATCTGTAATCCTCTGTAGGATCCTGGGTCTTTAGCTGGTCCTTTTGCAGCACCTTTCCATAATACGACTAGTCTACTGTGGCTGAAACTATCGGGCAACTTCTGAGTGTGCCAGAATTTGTCAGCTAGACTCTTGAGCTCTCGTAGCAAATCTGGTGATTCAGCTGCATACTTCAATAATTCAGGATTGATATCATTGGCAGCTTTTTTGTTTTTTAGTGATTTAATGGTTTCTTTGATCTCAGTTGTCATTTAACAAGTGATTCTTATTGGTTAACGAATATGTTTGTTGCCTGTATTGGAGAAGAGTAAAGGAAGCGCGCTGAAATTGATTGCATTCTCTTCCCCTTTCCTATTTGTTGAGGAGTGTACTTGGGGGAAGGAGAGGTGGATGCCCGGGGGGGGACTCCGATCGTAAATGGACGGGGATGCTCGTCGTACCTTTTAGGGGTCAAAATCTGCAATCTGGTACCTTTTAGGGTATCCCAGACTTAAGCGGACTTTTAGGGACTGTTTTGGGGTAAATAAACTACCTAAAATAAGCATGGAAGGGACGATTTCGATGATCTGAATTGAATCTTCAAAGCACATCGATAGCAAAGTGTTTCATTACTTTAATTCTATATTATTGTTTTGAATTGGTACCTTTTAGGGGTAGAAATCAATTGTTGCCACTCCCACTTAGGTACCTTATAGGGGTCATTTTCAAAATTTCCGACGAGCATCCCCGTCCTCATATATATAGGAGTCCCCCCCCCGGGGGTGGATGGCAGGTTAAGACTACAGGTACTGACAGAACTTGTAAAGACCAAAACGTGTTCCCAGTGTCTGCAAACGAGGCTTACTTTCGCGCGCTTTGTCAGGCTTTTTTATTATTTAATTAAGCAGGGTTTTCTTCGATTTTTTCCTTTCGTTTCTTTTTGTCGTTACTTTTTGTGAACGGGTAAGCCTGCGCAAGAAAAGTTTATTTCTCTTTAGGTTTGCCCCATACTTGTTTTGTATCTTGTTTGTCATTTC
Source organism: Telmatactis stephensoni (assembly GCA_029948255.1). NCBI lineage: Eukaryota > Metazoa > Cnidaria > Anthozoa > Actiniaria > Isophelliidae > Telmatactis > Telmatactis stephensoni. The sequence goes on from JALIZF010001789.1 coordinate 669,361, forward strand.
CAAAATCATGCACTTGCATTGATAACATTTCAGGATCAAGAAAATGAAAAACAGTTTCACGATTTCAAATATGTAATAATGTTTGCTAAACTCATGTTCAAGTATCAGACAAGAGTTTGATCATATGAGTGATTCACAATGACTCAGCTTACGCTTCGGTTCCCTTTGTATTCTGCTATGAATAGCTACTCGGATGAGTAAAAATAAATAAAATAAAAATAAAATATTTTTATTTAAAGAGGGCAGCAAGTGACAGTAACTAAACTGATAAACGTGTGGCCCTCTAAACAATAAAATAACTGAAATAAACATAGCATAAACAATTTAAGAATCCCAAATGACCGGGAGGCAAACTCCAGTTTCGTAGCCACAAGCATGATCGGGAAGGGGGAATCTGAACGACGCGGAACAAATTCAGCCACAGCTACTAGCTAGAGCGGAACTCGATTGCGAGACCGACGCTTTGACTACTCGACCATGCTGCCTCCCTGAGCGTAATTTATAAACTTTTAATTTGAAACTTGTTTTATTTTAATTAGTTTGCAAAACTTAATTTCCAGTTCTACATATGAAATCGAGATGACATATTTGATGGTGGACTCATTTTTCCAATAAAAATATAAACTAAATATGAATATTAACTAAATATTAAATATTAAGATATTAAGGTAACTATTCAGGGGACAACTTAATTTAGCAAATTTTAGCGAGTTCCGCAAAATCGCTAATTTTTTTATTCGCTAAAATTAGTTTTCTCGGGTATCTTGGTCAAATGTACTTAAAATCGTCACCGCATTTCCTCAAAAATTGCTAACCTAAGTAACCGCTAAATCTTCACTTAGAGAAATCACTAAATTTAGTAGTTTCTAAAGATAGTAATCTTAAAAAATTGAATTTAATAATTTCACGCCAGACCAGTGTAGAGTACAAACACTAAATAGTGTGCAACATAAATAGTACTAAATAGTGCTAAATTATGCAAATTCTTTTGTTTTCTATTGTTTAATTAGTGCTGTTTAGTACTAAAAGTACAAAGTATTGCACACTTTTAGTCTTTGTACTCTAATGGTGAATTATATTACTTCACAATTTCTAGTTAATACCTTGAATTTAATAGCCACCGTAACACTTCTACCAATAACGTGCACATCAGTTGACTGCACTTTTGGTTATGTCTGTGAAATGAATGGTAACAAGCCACGTTGTGTCAATAACAAGTGCTTGACTTTCTGTACTTTAGAGCACAAAGCCTATCTCGGTTAGCCAGTTATGGTCATTATAGCGATGTTCACTATTTCCTAACAAACGAGTTGTAACGCTAATGTGCCAACCATTTGCACAATAACTTTCCACAAGTTACTTTGAAAAAATAGCCAATCGCTCTTTGGTTGGAACATGAATGATAAAGGCTTACGTCAACCTGAACATCGCTGTAGGTGACTTGTACCTAAACTGTTTTAATGTAATTTCCGTAAATAAAGATATTGTATTGTACAACCCTGTTTGTGGGTCTGATAGGTGTTACGTACAGTAACAAATGTCACCTGGAAAATGCAGCATGTTTGCAGAAGAATAAGATCAAAGTAGTGAGCGAAGGACCTTGTCCAGGTAAGAAGAAAAGCATTTATATATCATTTTATGAAATATTTCCGCGGTATAACGGCGCGTGCTGATTGGCTGGCATGGCTGTCTCGTTTATAACAAAGGGAGACATGGCTCGCACAAAAACGTTGAATGAAAAGCATATACGCGCGCGTTTTGCATTGCTTGCACGTAGTAATCTAGCCATCTTGGAACACATATTTGTGCTGACTCTTAGGGTAGAGAAAAAAGAAAAAGAAAGAATGAAAAATAGATAATAGAAAGAAAGCACGATTGGAAAAGTAGAAAACTGATAAAACAGAAGGAAAAGAAAGAATATGCGGAAGGGGGGGAGGGAAGAGAGGAAGAATAGGGAAGGATAAGCATTTAAAATTTATTGTGTATTTTGCATTTTGCAATAAAAATCTAATTTTTCCATTTTTATCAGAAGCAAATATCAGTTATTCCAGAAATAGGACATCCCCTCCTTGTGCCACGTGCACGTGGAATTCACGTGATCAGTGGATTTCTCTTACGATTGAGTCGACTAAGTTTAATACCATTTTTATTTTTCAATACCATTTTTAAACTAATGTTCAATTAAGTAAACAATTTTAAAGTTTATTAATGGAATTGTCACTCGGAAAGAGGTTAGAATTATAATGTATGCTTTGTCGAGTGTGAAATAAAGCTCAGAAAAATTCCGAGGCCCTCAGCGCGGTTTGAACTCATGGCCTTCGGATTTCCGGTCCGACTCTCAACCACTGAGCTATTTTAGAGTTGAATGCAATAAATATCCCCTCATCGTTTTTTTCTCATTTGAATCTCAAACTGGTCTACATATAACACTAGCCCCTAAGTTCTCAATTATTCATGATTGGTTTAATTCAATTTACTGTCAGCTGTTAAGAAAACACAGGAGGCCCAAGCTCACTACGACATTGACTACGAGAGGCTAATACTATAAAGCTTTGTATGGGATATTAGGCTTTGCTCTATAGCTCAGTAAATAATAATAAAAAAACCCTCTAACGTTTATACAGTGCTGCTTGTGTTATTGGTGTTCTCTGGTAGCGATTCTAGGCCATTTTGTCGATTTTTAGCTGAGCTCTTTCTCCACTTGTCTCCGACATAACGTACTTATTTGTTCTCGCCAGATTTTGTTGTTATTTGCGCATCTACTAGAGTACAGTGGCTTGTAACATACATCTTTTATTTTGGAATAGAAAAACTAATGCTTAATTTTTTTTAACTTTTTTGAATCAGCGTAAAGAAGTCCAGTAATCCTGTACCGTCCTGCTGGTGTGCGAAACTACGACCACGTGACCATCTAATAAGATATCGTAATAGGCTATTTGCACGATGACGTCATTTAACTACAACTACCAGAATGCTTTACAAATTTTCTTTCTTATTCAGATTTTTATTCCCTCCTGACTATCAAAACGATTAGCTCTAATAATTATTTGCCAAAAGAAAGTGGGCGAAGCATTCTTGTAGTTGTAGTATATGATGCCGTCATGCAAAGTCGTCTATTTATAGCGCGATATTCTAACAGTATTGCTGGGTTGCATGTGACGTCACGGCAGCCATCTTGGTTGACCTTCAACAAAAGATTTCTCATTAGCGTTTATTGTTTGGTCATCCAACATGGCTACCGCTTCATTGTCTTTGGATTCCCAAAGGTATGGATGCACCCCAGCAATAATGGTATAAAAGGATTCGAGGGTAGCACGCTTGTGCACTTGTACGCAATAACATAAATATCTGATTAGTTTATACTTAAAAGTAACTACCTCACCCTCCCCTCCCATTATTGTCCTTCACCCTTAAGGGACCTGCCCCAGCCCACCCCCCTCATTCACACACCCAAGTAAATGGAACTGGAAATCGTATCAGTCAACCGGATGCCCCGCTCCACCCTCCTCAATCGAAAACGAGGAACGTACTGGAACGTCGTTCCGGTGCAGTGGATGATACACGCTTAAATAACGAGCCATATTTTGCTTTCCCAGTTCTATTCTTGTATTTTGTCGACTTGTTCAAATCAGGAACACTTTTAACAATCCTTTATCATGAAAGTTGCCTTGAGTTTGATTTGATTTTTTAAGGAGCAAGGATGGCACAGTTGGTTAGTGCGCGGCCTTCAGTGCGAGAGGTCCCGAGTTCAATCCCCAGTGACTTCACATCCTTGTTTCGACTTCTTTCCTTTCCGTGTAGCTTTAATTAGCTTTAAATACCCTTAATCAGAGCACTGATGGATAGAGGGGTAGAGGGCGCACCTTCGAACGCTTGATACATGAGTCTTTGGCTCGGGAGACTGGGCAGCCACTCCCCGCGATTTCGAAGTAAAACATTAGCCTTTTTGCCTTTTGCGTGACAGAATGATATTTAAGCCTTTTTATGTACAAACGGTTTTTGATAGCAGAAGCGAATAGTTCTTTTCTGAACCCTGCATGATCGGTCAGGAAAAGGGTACAAAGTTGAAAGGGAGAGGAAAGGTTCTATGAGGATAGTTGCGATTTTGCAAATATCCCAAAACAATTTAGGTATATCTATATCTAAGGTATATCCATGGGTTAATTGCGAATAGTCCAGCGGCATTGCTCGAAATTTTTGAATTGTGCGTTTTCCGATACCAGAATGAAACTTTGCAAACCGATAGTTGTCACCAAGACAAACATTTTCTGATATAGTGCCAAGCTGGAAATGGACCAGTTTCCATGGAGACCACAATGAATCAAAATTCAAATGCTTTCTCTTTTTTGTTTTTGTTGATGTTGTTGTTTTCGCGTTTTTCAACAAATCCTTCCGCGACTAACCGCGAAGGAAAATTACACTCAAAATTATTTTAACTAACACTGATACGGCCGCATGCTACTATTTTGCTGAACTAACTGCATAATAATCCCAAATTGCACTGATTCGTTTTGTACGTCGCTCTTTTTGCGAAAATCAGAATTTGATCAAAAGTTTTCCCAGATAAAATCATGATAATTTCTAACTCTCTATGCCATTGCATGTCTGGACTTATAACATGCAGGGTGCAAGAATTCCGGGCTTAATATGCCGATAAATGAAGGTAGTTACGACGGCATAAAAAAGGCAACTTCTTTTTTCTTTTTCTTTCTTTCTTTCTTTCTTTCTTTCTTTCTTTCTTTCTTTTTTTCTTTCTTTCTTTCTTTCTTTTTGTTTCTTTCTTTTTTTTTGTTTTTTTTTGTTTTTCTTTTTTCGCTGCGTTTTCTCTCGAAACGACGGTAAACTACTTTTTTTTACTTCACTGCAACCCATCTTTCCATCCATGCTAAGAATTTAATCAGTTTGGTGGCATGAGGCTCAAAACTTACACTTTTTACACTTTCATTGTTGTTAAGATGACTGACTACGTTGGCAAAAAGTAATTAAATATCGTTTAAACCACAATTTTCTAGAACGAAATTTAATGCTGATCCCAAAAACGAAAAGAAAAAAGGGGGGTCCCGCACTCGTTTTCGAGATAATCAGCATTGTATGAATGCCTATCTCCGAATTTTTGATGCGAAAATCGCTCAACCGGAAGTGAATAGAAAAGAAATTAAGAATTAGGGAAATAACATTTCTACAAAGGCCACATTTGCGTAAATATTAGCTAATGGAGTATTCTGCAAAATGGCATAAATACTTTTGATGTGAGAACAGCAAAATACCTTCATTCCTTGGCTTTTGTGCCGCGAGTACCAACCACAATTGTCCTCATGTCGAGCAAAATGTTATACAAAAATCAATTTTTTCATATGCTAGAATGATTAACTTTTTTTGCAAAATTGATATGATTGAGATTTTTAGGTGTTTTTTTAAATAAACGAAAAAAAAGTATAGGGTCCCGTGCAAAAATGAAGGGTTTTGTGCCTTTGAAGTTGTTAAAAAGGGCTAAAAATGCTAACCGGAAGTGCCGCCATTTTAAAATGACGCGTAGCGCGAGCTTGATTCAAATTTGTGTTGACGAAAACAAGCGAGCGCTCGCTGTTTTTTCCAAAAAGAAAATATTTTTACTTCATTCTCTAATGATTTTGAGTATTTAAATCCACAAGAATAAATTTGGAGCTGATTTTTGTACAAAAACTTAAGTTTTTCTATGATTTTTGCTGTTCGCTGAAATCTCCGCGCGCTATGACATTGCTTAAGACGTAATGCGCGAAATCATGCGCAGTGCAAAACCGTAGGAAACTTAACTAATCTAACTGGGTTATGTTTTTAATAAATACAAGAAAAGAGTATGGGAGACAAGAAAAACTAGTATGCTTATGCACTGAGAGTACAAACACTAAAAGTGTGCAATACTTTGAACTATTTAGTACTAAACAGCACTAATTTAACAATAGAAAACAAAAGAACAGAAGAACAAAAAAAAAACGCTATTTAGTACTATTTATGTTGCACACTTTTAGTGTTTGTACTCTATGCTTATGCCATGCTATATCTGAGAACTCTTTGATGGATTTTTCACACGGCTCGCTCCGCTCTTCTTTCTTGGGTACGTGCATAAAACCGGTATCTTCATAAATTTAGACGATTTCATATAAAAAGCAATAAATCAGGAGCCATCACGTTTATGTACAATTTAGACAACTCTCATCACGTGGACACGGTTTTCACCAACCAGCTTCTTCTATCTTAGAAGTACACAGGGGGTATACTAGCTGACGTCAAGGGGCGGCGTCGCCGAATGTAATGCAGTGTCACAGTGTTACAATTTCTATTTATTTGAAGTGACCACTAGAAGCATCTAGGTTGGCTTCATCATGTCTTCAGCTTTGAAGTTCTTTGTCCTACTTTTTTTCGCGTTCATGGAATACAAGGCTTCAGGTACGTGAATTAGAAGTTTCGGCTACTTCACATTGGGGTTTGAAATTGAGATTATGAAAGATTAGTAGAGATACTTGCTATTGTTCTGCGGCATATCGCTTTCCTTCCATCAAAATTTTGAGATTTTCATACCGGAGATGTACCAACATATGGATAACGTGTTTGTGAAGGACAATTTTTTCAAAACCTGTTTCCAAAAAGATTTTCCTTCAAGTTTGAAATTTTCAGACACAGGAGTCAAACACAATGGAAAAGAAAAGCTAACAATTTGTAATGTTCCCCACATATAATTTCTCTTGTATTTAAACCCAGAAGAGCTTCGAAGAACTATCTCAAAAAGGACATCTTTCAGTAATTAAGAGCAGTGTTTTTTGCGTGCAAATACGGACCGAGCCAATCGTATAACGCAAAAAAGAACGAGGCCAAATAACTTATTTATTATATGGCTGACCAGCAGATTTCAAAAACAAGTTCGTTGGTAAACTCGATAAACTGAAAAAGTCGCCGGCTTTGACTGGCTCCGTTCAGTTGACTTCCGGTTTCACTAGCAAGGAACAGAAAATTGTCAAATAAAAAGATATTGTCACTTTATAAGAAAAAAAGGAGCCATTCCAAAAAAAACAGCAAAAAACTTAAAGTTAAACAACTTTAGAAAAACTTTTTATCCTAGCAAAACAAATCAAAACAATTAGCAAAAAATTTTCGCGCTTTCGGTTACGGTGGACGCGCGCGTCTGTACACCGAATGGCGGGAATTCTGCGCTTCTTTGATAAAAATCAAACTGACTTTTCGCTTTGAACTGAACTGATTTTAAAACAATTAAACAGATCAAAAAAGGACAGAAAAATAGTTTTTGCTTCAATTTGCCGATTGCAAGCAGTCGTAATTGGGCAGCTGCATGTAAGCAATTTTTTGGAGCTGTAAACAGCATCTTTTGTTGAGTTTGGTAGCTCGATTGTCGCCTAAACGTTCATGGTCTTCCCGATATAGCCAGTATTACATTGTTTTCACAGGTTCGACTATATGCTCCAAGTCTTTCAGACTTGGTCTGAAGTGCAAGCCAGAAAGACATTGTATTTCGCACTCACGAAGCTTTCGATTGAATTCCTAGCATGGATGGAAAGGAAAGATGGGTTGCAGTCAAAGGCAGCCCAGGCTCATTTCCTGTGGCTAAGAGACAAGTAGCAAAGTTTATAAATATCTCATGAATTTACTTATAAATGTCCACGAACCTTAAATACGTCCCTCATGAAGCGATTTATTTCGCTATTTTGGGAGGGTGTACATCAGGAAAAGGCAAAATAACGGCATAGATCGCTGTATGAGGGATGTATTTAAGGTTCGTGGACATTTATTAGTAAATTCATGAGATATTTATAAACTTTGCTACTTGTCTCTTAGCCACAGAAAATGAGCCTGGGCCGCCTAGTCCGAAATTTTTGGTACCTGCAGGGCAGACATGAAACAACTGGAAAAACTTCCAAATCAATTCGGATTTTTGCGACTGAAAGAAAGAACTATTGTGTATCACACAAAATGAATCAGTGCAAATTTGGAATTATTATGCAGGTAGTTCAGTTTCCTTGAGAACATTTAATTAAACATTTCCATTTCTAAAAGCAATAAACTAGCATGCGGCCGTAGCAATGTTATCAAAAAAATTCTGATAATAATTTCCTTCGCGGTAAGTTACGGAAAGGTTTGCTGATAAACGTGAAAAAAAAAAGAGAAAGCATATGAATTTTGATTATATAATTGTGGTTTCAATGATATGGAAACCGGCCGAATTCTAGCTTGATACTATATCAAAAAATGTTTATCTTGGTGACAACTGTCAGTTTGCCAAATTTCATGTTTGTATCAAAAAACGCACAATTCGCCCAAAACCGTAATTATCCTCATAAAACGTTTCCTCTCCCTTTCAACTTTCAACTCCTCTTCCTTTCCTAACCGATCATTCAGGGTTTAATTTAGAAATGAACTATTCGCTTCTGTCATCAAAAACCGTTAATACATAACAAGGCTTTAACGACATTCTGTCGCGCAAATAAGTTTCAAGGCAAATTCCACGATAAAGGCTTGTTATACGTTTTCCTGGTTTATGGCGATCCATAAAGCAATAAAAATCCAGAAATAAGCTTAAACATTTGTCAACTCCGCATATTTTCATTCATGTTTGTAAACATTTGCAGGGTTAGCCTCGTTTCGATGTAAAACTTCGAGCCCGCACTGTGAAATCCAGCGGTCTTCCAAAATGGCGCGGGTAATTCGAAAAAGGAGTATTAAGCCGACGAAATCCAAGAATAAATTAAAGGAAAGCAAAATACCGCTTGTTATTTAAGCGTGTATCATTCAACGGAACGACGATATTGGTCATGGACTGAATTCTAGTTCCGTTTGCTAGTGAGGAAGTAGAGCGGTGCATGCGGTTGACTGATTTCCAGTTCCGTTTATTCCCATGCATTGAATAAGAAGAAGTTTTCGCTTCTGCTACTAGTTGCAAGGCTTGTTCAAAGTCGACGAAATCCAAGAATAAAAGGAAAGCAAAATTTGGCTTGTTATTTAAGCGTGTATCATCCACCAGAACGACGTACCAGTTCCGTTTGCTAGTGAGTGGAGCGGAGCGGGGCATTCGGTTGACTGATTTCCAGTTCCGTTTACTGGAGTGTGTGAGTGGGGTTGGGGGTGGGGTTGGGTTTCAGGGTCCGTAAGGGTGAAGGATAATGATGGGAGGGGAGGGTGAGGTAGTTACTTTTAAGTATGAACTAATCATGGATATATAGTGTTATTACGTAGAAGTGCACATGCATGCGTGCTACCCTTGAACAGCCCCCCTCCCCCCCCCCCCCCGCATCCTAATTATTCCCTTTGAATGATAAGAAGTTTTTGTTTCTGTTACTAGTTTTATTTTCATTCAGTCATGATTTTATACAATTATTCCTTGCCAGTTATTCTTTTAGATGCTCCCGCTCACCAACTAGCTAGTGTTTGTGGATTAACTATAGCTTTTTTTACTAACAGATATAGCTTTTTTTTTCTTTTCTTTGATTCGTCACCTGCATATTTTACCTTTAATTCATTGTGATACATTTGTCTTCCATACATACTACATATATAATATATATTTTCATACATAATGCTTAATATTCATATATTTTGAATCTATTGCAAAGGGTGGGTGGGTGTGGGTGGGAGCTTAGTTTTAAGTTCTTTAATCACAGCTTTCATGTAAATAAGTATTACTTTCGAAATTCTGTGATAAATAAAGTTTATTATTATTATTATTATTATTATTACTATTATTTATTATTATTATTATTATTATTATTATTATTATTATTATTATTAACTACCTAATTATTCGGTTCCTTCGAATTCATTTACTCTATTCAATTAGGCATTATACTGCAACTACTGTTACACTATCACGCTATAATTAAATTACGATATCTTATTAGATGGTCACGTGGTCGTAGTTTCGCACACCAGCAGGACGGTACAGGATCACTGGACTTCTTTACGCTGATTCAAAAAAGTTAAAAAAATTAAGAATTAGTCTTTCTATTTCAAAATAAAAGATGTATGTTACAAGCCACTGTACTATAAGAGATGCGCAGATAACAAAATCTGGCGAGAACAAATGAATACGTTATGATACGAAGTCCAGAGAAACGACAAAGTGTGTGGCTATTTTTATACAATTACTTCATTTCATAACGACCTAGGAACGAGGTTGATTTTGACCTTGAATGAACTTGGCAGAATGAATCCAATATTACATTTATACTGTCAAGGTCACATACTCTCGAGAATAAGCCGTATGCCCTCAGCCAATCAGGTTCGAGCTAGAGAGTAAAATGTATAATAATCTGTGATGTCATATGTGCGTATATAGTTAAACAACACACCTTTCTCCACCAATCAGAGCGCGCGAAATAATCTATGATGTGTCATACGTGCGTGTACGTACTTTAATAAAATGCAGTTTTCGGCCAGTCTGAGCGCGAGCAGTATACCATTCATATATAAATCTATACATTGATTTTTACTACCTGGACATCCTCCTTGGCTGACTACTGTGATTGTTGTCATCTTCAGACACGCTGCTTTCCTCAGTTCGCACTCATTACTGTACAAAACATAATCAGAGCCACAAACAGGAGCGTAGATTTGAGGACAGTCCAAATCGCATTGCGTGCTTCTTATTACTAGGTCTTTCGGTGCAGCTACGAAGAGAAAAATAATGAGAAATGTGATAAAAGGTGGACCTAATTTCGTTTGACTATGAAAATGTCCATGCCGTACCGTGTCTTATTGTTTTGATTGGTTAAGTCACGGTATGGTACGAATGTGCGTTTTTATAATCTTAAGAAATCTGGTTGCTCGTAATAGCCAAACTGAAAGTCGATTATGCTTAAAGTACTACTTGAGTGACCTTCTAGCGAAAAGGAGCAAAAGCTAAGACTTGTGGAATTTCTCTATGCTGAAAGACGACATTTAAAGGGAAACTAGCGTTTTTTCTTGGAGATATTTAATGGGTCTTGTAATTGCACGCTTGTACAAATATAGAAATTCAGTACCCCACTTCGTAATGTGCTATGCTAAAGCTTTGTTGCACTGAGAGCTAGAAAAAAAATAATTACTAATCCAAATCATTTCCAAAAACTATTTTACCAGTCCTTCAAGACATACTAAGAAAAACCTACCTTGGCTCTGATCAATAAAGACGACCAGAATGACAACGTAAATTAGACTGAAGACGGCTTTCATGATGGAAGCTTGTTGAAAGTTTTCCTGGTTTTAACACAAGGTCAACGAAAGTCCAAGAATAATAAAAGCAGGCAAAATACCGCTTGTTATTTAAGCGTGTATCATCCACCGGAACGACGATATTGGTCATGAACTGATTTCCAGTTCCGTTTGCTAGTGAGGGGGGTGGAGCGAGGCATCCGGTTGACTGATATCTAGTTCCATTTACTTGGGTGTGTGAGTGGGGGGGGAAGAGTGGGGGGGGGGGGGGGAGGGTGCAAGGGTCTGTAAGGGTCCGTTAGGGTAAAGGACGATAATGGGAGGGGAGGGTGAGGTAGTTACTTTTAAGTATGAACTAATCGTGTATTCATGTTATTATTATTATTATCTTTTTTAAGCATTATATCTTATTTTTATATCATTGTAAATATAATATAGTTAAGTAGAGTAGAGTATAGATTAATAGCGTAGTAGTTTTTTTTATTAGTGATATTATAATGTAAATTCTCCTGAAGGATTTACCGTGGATAAATAAAGTTATGTATCTATCTACGTAGACGTTTTCAAGCGCATGCTCACTTCCCTGGAGTGCCCCCGGATGACCAAAAGATTATCAAAATGACAACATAAATTAGACTCAAAGCAACTTTCACGATGACGGCTTGTTAATGGTTTTCCTGATTTGAACAAGTCGTCAAAGTCCAAGAATAAAACGCTTGCATAATACCGCTTGTTATTTCAGCGCGTAGCATATACGCCGCAACAACGATATGGGTCATGGAATGATTTCCGTTTCCTGGCCTGGGTGTGTTTGAGTAAGGGAGAGAGGGGTTGGGGATAGAAGGGTAGAGAAATTATAGGGTGAGGCAATCACGTAAAATTTATACACAGGGAACCCACAACTACTAGTAGAAACAGTGTCTTATCAATATTCACCATTATCCCTACATCGGTTCAGTGGTCACACACAAAGCATTGAAGCGAGGCTCCAAGGTACACACAAAGGAGTATTCCAATTTGTGATACAAACGATGAGTGGGTTACTAACTTTATTCATTGCATTCACTTTTAAAATTATTTAACTAATTAAGTATTTTTTTAAATGGTATTAGAATAAAAATGTTATTAAATTAAAGTTAGTCGATTACATCGTAAGAGAAATCCACTGATCACGTAAATTTACGGTAAGTTCACGTGCACATCACGTGGCACAAGGAGTGGACATCTTTAATAACTCTGGAACTGATAAAAAAGAAACTTTGGCAAAATGAGCTGCTCTGACTTCACGTGCAAGGGGTCTATTTATAGCAAAATACAAAGGGAACCGAAGCGTAAGCTGAGTCATTGTGAGTCATATGATCAAACTCTTGAAATACTTGAACTTGTTTAGCAAACATTACTACATACCTTAAGGACGGGGGCCACTAATTGAGACCTAATTTTACTGCGCTTCACAGTCACACATGAACAACGAGACTAAAAATCACGAACGAAACTTGAGTCTTGGTGGACGTCAATCATCTGTATTTCTATGACAACCAAGTTGTAGCTCCTCCCTCTTGTTTACTTCAGAACCGATTTCCGGCCGCCATTACGCTGTTGATCAAACATGACAAAATCATTTCCGACCTCTCTAAGATGGAGAGTCGTCATGTTAAAACAGAGTGGTCACACTCAAGCAAGCATTGCTAACATTCTTTCGGTAAGCAGGACGTTTGTAAATAACATTTTAAGATTGTACGAGAACACTCAAGATGTCATTGGCTTCCCCGTAGAAAATCGCGAGTGCGAAAATTGACAGGTAAGCTAATTCGTACCTCCAGTTGAATGACTTGAATTTCTGCAAGATTTTCATAATAATATTACATAATAATATTTCATAATAATATTACAGGCCCTGAACACTGTCTAATTCGACGAATGATTGAAAATAACCCAGAATTATATCTGGACGAGCTGCAGTCATGGTTAGAGTATATGACGGGAGAAGTATATGCAGTCCAGACAATTAATAGATTGTTAAAACAAATGGGATTGACCGTGAAAAAGGTAATTCTCCACAGTTGTGACTTAAAGTAAAAATGTGAAATTGTTATCAATAAATTGGAGTTCAATTAATTGTTGCAGATGCAAATTATTGCTCGACAACGGAATGAACACCATCGAGCGGAATTTAGACGTTATGTGTCTCAGTTCCACCAACATCAGTTTTTATTTATCGACGAGTCAAGCAAAGACGAGAGAACAATCCAGGTATAAATTCATCATGCTTATTAAAAGTTCGTGGAACATGATCGATAATTAGTCATTTGTTATTGCTGTAGAGAAAGTATGGACGTAGTCTAGCCAATTCCCGTGTGTCTACAATTGGAAACTTCACTCGTGGTACAAGATATAGCGTCCTTGGTGCTGTATGTTCAACTGGGGTAAAGGCTGCACATGTTATTACTGGATCATATAACAGATTGGATTTTGAATTTGCAATGGAGCACTTCGTTATTCCTCACATCGGATCATACGCTCTTGGAGAAGAATGCTCTGTTGTAGTTCTTGATAATTGCAGAATTCATCTTTCCCCATATGTATTTGAAAAGATTAGGTCTAAAGGTGGCATAGTCGTTTTTCTGCCGTAAGTCTGCCCGTTTGTTTTAGTGCATATTTATTGTGTTCGTGGTAACCCATAATATTAGTGGTTATGGTATTATAGTCTTGACACAGCTGCAAGACAAGCACAAGGGACGGACCATGATTGAGATATGAGTGTACCCTCCCAAAAATGTCAATAAAATGGTCTGTCCCTTACTATCTTTAGTACTATTGGCAGCTAATTAATTCATTAAAATGATACCGATTTTAACAGTTTTATTTGTTTTAGACCATACTCACCTGACTTCAACCCGATTGAAACATGCTTTAGCATAGCCAAAAGATGGCTTCTTCGACACAAGGATTTATCTGAAGTTTATCCCAAAAGATCATTTGAAATTGCTCTTGAACATGTAAGGGAACATTTATTTAATACAAGAAGGGGTGCAAATGAGAACTGTGGTTTTATTCCCTACAGCTGAAAAATCTTTTCTAGAGTTTATTTGCACCACCCCCTTCATATAACTGCTGAATAGGAATTGATATTTCTCAATTATTCAGCAGTAGAATTAGAAATTAACAAAAACTGTTACATTGTACTAATTGTCAATTTTGAAATGTTTTTAGATTTGCCCAGAAAGTTGTGCTAATGTGATCAGTGGATGTGGATATGTTTAGGTTGAAAAACATTTTATTAATAGAATAGACCATTATTATACCATGCATTTAGAGTGCTTGAAATATATCTGAAAAAGTTAGTGAACTAAATTGTACTAAATATTGCAAAATCCTTTGTTTTCTATTGTCAATTAGTGCAAATTAGTACAATTTCTTACAAAGTTTTTCAGGGATATATTGTAAGCACTCTATTTGATATCATATATTACTTTATAATAAACATATTATTTTATTGTAAACACCACACAAATAAATGCCTGCAATTTATTATGCATACATTTGTATGGCAACCTGGTGTGGGAAGGGGGTACTCTCACATATTAGCCTTTTTCACTATGAAAATGGATTTCATACACTTGGACTGTGAATCACAAATGATAACAAATAAAAAAATGGGAATAGTGTTTGAGCAAAACATAGACAGGACTATGGAATTCAATTGAGCTGGTATTTGGATTGGGTATGAGATTAGGACCCAAGGACCCTCTAGAGGGGCATACGTGGGTTTTAAGCTTTTGTTACAATGTAGTATCTCACCTTACCACCGTGTACAAAACTACGCCTGTGAGACTTAAGTCTCTATTGGGAATTTGGTCAATAGGCTACCAAAAACCCAGACAGAGGCGGAGTTTTAAATACCATTAGAACATAATAATGATATCAGCAAACACAGACAGCCTGTAATAATAATAATAATTGTTTTTTTTCATGTTTTCAAATGGAGCAAAAACCTTGAGATTTTCCATTCAACAAGCATTATTTCAAAAAGTATAAGATATATTAGGTTTTAATACCAACTTCAAATAGTAAACAAAAACAGATAACAATTTTTTCTATATCAAAAATCTGTATAAATTAGTATTTTTATAAAGACAAACCATTTATAACTAATGAGTTTGACAACTGTAATATTAAATTAACTACAACTATAACCTTTTGTTCATTTCAGATAACACCTGAGAAGAGCTTAAACATATGGTTTAACTATGTACTTGTCAGTTTTTCAAAGCCAGTAATTTTCAACCTGTAAATTTGAGTGATTAAACGCTGACGGTCTTCTTTTTTGACATCAAGGTTGTCCATCAAACCCTCTCCAAGGTTGGGTTCAAGAAGTGCCTTGAGCATAGTACCATCCATGTTGTTGTTCTTAAAAGCATCAATGTAAGTTTGGAATCCAGTCTTCAAAAGGAATGAGCCTACATCATCTTCTGATAATTGGTCTATTGCTGTTATTAGAACAGAGTGCAAATTAAATATGTAATCTGAGAAGTTTGTTTAAAACTACTGTCTGCATAATTGTACTAATTATTTTTTAGTTGTTTCTTTCTTTCTTTGTTTCTTTTTCTTTCTAAGGTTGGTCATACAGTCCTAGAACAGCCCTATTATAAAAACAAATGCTAAATAGAAAATAAAAGCAACACAAAATAAAAAAAGAAAAAGAGATTGACAGAAAGAAAGAAACAGCTAGTTGAACAATTATGAACCACTTAGGACATATGAATGCCATTTTTATTTGTAAAAAGGAAGACTTCAGTTTCTAAAAGATTCTTATTTATAACCTGCCAAATCTTGTAGTGATTGGCATACAATTATTATTATCATTTTCATTATTATCATTATTACTATTACAACCATTATTATTATTATTTATGAATTACTACTAATTAGTAACATTGTTCACTATTTTACCAGCATGTGCATCCTATCATCATCATCATTAGCATTACTAACATCATTATTTGTTACTCTACCTTTGCAACAAGTAAGCTCAGGGGCGGATCCAGGATATTGTTGTGGTGGTGCAGGTGTCTGCCAAGGTGTCTATAATTGAAAATTGATCATTAATATTTCCCTTTCTTTACTTTTGTGTGTTATAGCTTAGCTTTAGGGGAGGAGGTGGGGGTACTTATTTGCTATACATGTGTGTCAGTGAATAGGGCATGGTTTTCGGTCTATATGATACATCTATTTTCTGACAAAAAGATATCCAATTGTAATTTTTCAATAAAAAGTGCACAAGTTGTTAGGGACTGGTCATTATTTACAGGGAGGGGGGGAGGGCTGGTGGAAATGAAAAAGGTAATGCTCAATTTTTGATGGCCCCTCCCCCCTTTCTACATACATACACACATAACATTCTTACAGAGTGAGCATAAAAATCTGTGGGGGCCCCTCTATTTGCACCACCCCCCCCCCCCCCCCCCTCCCTGTAAATAATGACCAGTCCCTTAGTAACTGTTTGTAATGGGGTAAAGAATCTCTGTCAAGTCCTAGATGGGTCAACATATCAATCTAATCTTGATCTTCAACAGGCTATGAATTTTCAAGATATTGGTAGATCCCCCCCCCCCCAATCAAAATCCAGAACAAGTAAGCTCCAGGATTTTCTTCAGGTGTGCATCCCTTGGGTGCAAATTGCATTTATGAGATGGTATCTACCTGATATTTAGCTACATTGCTATTAGCTAACATAAGCATTGTGTTTTGGAACATTTCATTTCTTTTTGATTCTTCCTCCATCCGTTGCTGTTGTTGAAGCATAAGCATTTCAACTAATGGACTCATCTGAGTGTAACTGTTGGAAGTCAGCTGAGACTCTCCCCCTTTGTTGATTTGGGACTTTTTAACCTTGGGTGGAACATTTACTGCATCCAGATGCTTTTCCCAATTTGGCTCCTCGTTCACTCCACCAGAATTCCCATCCAAGATTTCATCTGTCCAGAGTTTCAAGTGTTTACTACCATATCTCCACAATGTTCCTCTTTTCTCAAGGTCTCTCACTAATCCAACATGAATCTCATTCCATACTTCATTTTCTTCTTTAGTTCCACCAGAGGAAAGATCTAATTTTCTTTTCCTACTTGTAGTAACGGTGTCGTTCATTCCTAGATTTTGTGAATAGTTACATGAAAATTGATTTAATAAGACAGAACAATAAATACTGATAACCTCTAAAAATAAGAAAGCTGGGCTTAAATTTGCTATATATGGGTATTAAATTACATTGTTTATAGATGAGTTTGCTAGGTACAATTCAAAACAGAAATAATAGAACTGAGATAAGGGGGTTCTTTTTGGAGGTTTACAGCTTGAAACCCAAGTCTGACTTGAGTGACAATTATCTAGTACACAAATAGTGACAACCTGTCAAAAAGTTGTTTCAAGTAGGAGCTAAGTCATGTTTTCATCTGACTTGAAGTCAGACAAAAATCTTTTGAAAATGTCGCTTTCCCAGGGATTTCAAGACTGACTTGACTGAATTGGCCTTGATGAGCCGTTCATATACACAAAATTATCTCAAGTCAGACTGACGTCTGACTTAATTGAGCTAGGTCCTAGTGTGAACCCAACCAATAGTTGTAAATGTTTTCAGGTAACTAGGTAAAGATCATTATGGCATTCTGCCACAATTTTAAAAATATAAGCTTATTTTTATTATAGAAACAGAAAATATCCGCCGAACACACCTGAGTATTGCTCCCTGAGAGCTTTGCAAGCCAATCTCAAATTAGCAAGACTTCCCACGCTGTCTTTATATTCTTGCTTGCAGGTATGGAAGTCATCTTCATTTCTCAGACTTACTAACTGTTTGGACCCTTTTCTTATCCAAAATAGACCCTTGGCTGGGGTATAGACTTTTTGGTTGCACTCGTAAGTCTTGAGGAGAGTTTTGATGTCTTCTATGCCCGAGTCTACTCTGACCTTGTGCAAGACGTCGGCATTGGACGAAAGTTTCATGTCTTCACCCAATTCGTAAACAAATACATCAAACGTTGCTTTGGAAAGCAGTCTTGGTGATTTGCGTGGCGTAAACCCTGTTTTCTTTCCTAAAATAAGAAAGTAAGAGGCCGTTATGTTTCTTTCCAAAAAAAATAAATATGTAGGAACGATCGAATCCATATTAAGCTTACCTGCCCTAAAGTCTACTGCTAGGTACATGGTCGATTCTTGACGGCGTTTTCCGCTTTTATATGTGAGAGGATATTCCCTTAATAAAGCAGCGATATCCCCGTCATCATTCAATTTGACTACTGTTTTCCCCTTGGCCTTCTTATAGTAGAGCTGTTCGATGTTTACTTCAGAAAGATTGTTTGTCCGTTTTATGTAATCCTCAACACATGACTTGAGAGTCGCGAAAGTCCATCCCCGTGGCAATCCAAAAGGTGTACACTCAGCCCCATCAACTCGTCCATTTTTAGTTTTCAGAAAAACAACGACTTGTCTCTATAAAAAAAATAAAAGAACGTAAATAAAATCTTATTCAGTGAATTAGTTTTTTTGCTGTCGAAAACGTCAATGGCGAATTGCAGAAGTAATTGTACTTACCAATTCATCTTGATCTCCATCCAGAATTTGTGTATCAATTGTTGGAAATTCGTCAGAATTTGTTAGAAATTGTTCGAAATCCATATTTTCCTATGTATAAATCTCATGGCAAATGCACAACCGAGGGTGACAGTGTTTGCCACGTGTGTATGGTGTGACCACGTGAGCGCTGCTGTCATAGAAACGGTTTTGATTGACGTCCACCATAACTCAAGTTTCGTTCGTGATTTTTAGTCTCGTTGTTCACGTGTGACTGGGAAGCGCAGTAATTCAATTTCTCTACGTTTTTCTTGTAGACTTTTTAGAGGGTTTTTGATTTATAGAAAAAAAATTGGGGGTATCCATGCATTTAACGGAGAAAATTAATGGTAAACATGGCCAATAACCGCTGACCAGCGATTTTTCGAATTTTTAATATAATATCATTTTATTCAATGTTAATGCATAAAGAAGTACAATGAAAGAAATAAAAGCTTCTAAAGATCGAATCCTTCAAAATGAAAGCAAAAAACGATATTACTGAAATTAATGGTACGCGTTTTTTTCGATTTGTTGGCCTGTTTTTAATCCTTTGGAAACCGGAAGTCAAACGCTATTTCAGAGAAAAATATATCGCGAATCAATTTTTTTGACGCCATTTTTTGAATATGTATAGCTTAGTTAATCTAAAACCGAACGAGAAAATGAAATTATAGGGTATCCATGCGATTTTAAAAGTTATTTGCTGAGAAACGCGCGAAATCGTATTAGAATTTGCCTAAATGGCCACGAAATCCCCAGCCCTCCCTAGAAAGTGGCAAAGAATACAATGCATTATGGGACATTTTCAAGATGGCGGCCAAACGTCATTCGTTAGTCCCTAGGTGGTCAAAGAACTGTTTTTTATGCGCTCTTTAATTATCAGAATGCAATTTAATTTTAGAATATAAGAAGCCTGTGTTTTTCTTCCTCAAATCAGAATTCTTCTCCAAAATTCGTAAAACTAGTTTGCTTTTTACGATGGTCTTTGTGCGAAATACATGATCTTCGAAAAAACGTTTGTTATTCAAAATTGTGTGACGTTGCGCGCGCGCTCGTTGAGCCAAATGCGCAGAACACAGTGCGCGCTGGAATTTGTGGCCCCCGTCCTTAAACAATATATGTTACATTTACTGGCATTTTCATTTCTTAAATAGTTTTTTTTTTCAACGTGGATCTAGAAAGAAAAGTAAATTGGAAAATTTTGACAATTCAGATAACATGTATGAGACAAAAAGTTGACGGTGAATCAATTTTATAATAATCGGCTTACCTCGACCACTTGATTCGAGCGACTGGAGAATTCGGCGATCACATCTTCGAGATTATCATGACAACCAAAAGCTTTTTTCAATAATGTTAAACACCAGTTTTCCAGCATTCGCTTCGGAAAATAATGATCTCGAAATGTCTCAAAAGCCTTAAAAAGTTTGTCCACCAAACACAAAGACTTGAAGCAAGCTTGAAAGGTCTTGAAAGTGTTGAAGAACAGTCCAGCATCGATATCTCGAGAAAAGTTTGACATCATGCAGTTTTTCTGATATCCTTGGGTCCAGAACGTCAGGTCTCGGACATTCAGGAAAACGGTAAATAAGAGAGACGCCTAGGGCGCTCTTTCTTCCTTTGACTCCCCCTCCCCCTCCCCTTTATCTCTCCTTCCCCCACCTCCCCTCTCCCTCCCTCTCCTCCTATCGACCTACAACGGCGTGCAGAACCTGTTGAGACACTGCCCCAATTTTGGCCTTAATTAGCCGCCCCTGTTTTAGGCCCCCTTCCCCCTCTCTCAATGTTGAGTAGGCCTGGGAGATTCCTGCTAGGTCCAACACTTGACCCAACCAACATTGTGTCGGGGGAGGAGGGGTTTAGAATATATGGCTGTTCCAAGACCTACATGGTGGGTATGATAACAAAGATGATAACAAAGAACGTCATATATATATAATATATAATTAAACCGACCGTGAAACTATTTGGTTCTATTTTTATTGTTGTTGTTCAGTTGTTGTTGTCAGTTGTTGTTGTCAGTTGTTGTTGTTGAAAACATGTAAAAAGGTTTTTTGTCATGAGAGCAAGAGATGTCGAGAATGTCCGTTGCAAAAAAGATCGTTATTGAAAAAAAAAAAAAAAAAAAAAAAAATACAGACTCTTCCAAGCGTAAACCGACCGTCTCTTTATCTAGATATTAATCAATCTATTTTTATTTTTAATTTTTGTAATCCACACGCCCCTTGTGGAAATCAGCGTTAGTTGACGGAGCAAGCGTGTTATAAATAAAGTATTACCTACCTACCGTACTTACCTCTTATAATGAAGACGTTTATCATTGCAATAGTTATTTTGACATCAGGATGTTGACGATATGTTGTACTGCATAAGACATTTTAGATAAAATATTTCATCATTCTATAGTTATAAGAATATTAGAAGGGGAAGATTTCCTTGGTTCATTACCAAACAAGAGCAAAGCAACTGCAAGCAGACATAGCTTTACAATCTTCCAATCTTTGAAAACGTGATATATGTTGAACACTTTATGATAGACGCTCGAGTCGCCGTCTACATATCAGTTTAAAATTACGACTCTTTATAAGTCTCACAAGTATAACTATCGGAATTGGGAATCAAAGATTTATTCAGTGCCAGATTGGATTTTTATTTCATTTTTAAATTGATTTTTTTTTTCATTTTTAAATGAAAAAAAAAAATAGATTTCCAATTATTATCGCCATGCGTATATATCCATGACTGTTTCTAAAAGAGCCAGAAAGACGCGATGCAAAATCAACTGAGCATGCAACCACATGTTACTGATGGACGGTCCACGTATGTTACTCGAATGTTACATGTTTGTGGCAAATTGTTAGGGGAGAATGAGAGAGCGACGGAGAGAAATTAAGGATTTCGTAAGGAGGCAGCATGGCCGAGTGGTCAGAGCGTTGGTCTCGCAATCTGGCGGTCCCAGGTTCGAATTCCCGCTCTGGCCACTAGCTGAGACTGAATTTGTTCCGATTTCGATTAGTTCAAATTCAGTTTCTCGGCCATGCTTGTAATATAGCCAACTGGTTTGCCTCCTTGCCAGTTGGGATTATTAATTCATTTATGTTTGATTTATATGATTTAGTTAGGATTTGTAAATTGAGCTGAAAAGCCCTGTTGAGGGAGTCTCAATCATGTATGTATTTGTATTTTATATTGAAAAGAAAAAAGCTAAGTATCGCTATGTTATTAGAGCGCACGCTGGACAAAAAGCTTTAATTCTTTGGCTTTTCACGTATCGGTAGCCCAAAGCACTTTATTGGGACCTTCATGATACTGCTCCTTTTCGCTCTTACCAACATGATTCTAATTCTCACTCTAGACCTTACAAACAGTATCAAAAACCATGGCCACTGTTACACAAATGCCAGTAAGATCGATAGTTTTTTGCTGGGCGAAAAACTTCATTTAATTGGTTTTTCACGTATCGGTAGCCCGAAGCACTTTTGGGATCTTTTGTGATAATGCTCTTTTTCAGTCTTACCAAGTTCCTCATTTCTCTCTTCTTCTCGACTACTCAGCTATAAATACAAATACAGACTGCTTTAGATTGTAGTCCTTTATTTGAGCATTGCTGATTCAATTGATCGTTTCGACGTCTAGAAGGGTTGGGTCCGGCTATTTTGCGGGCTGCGGGTTGCGGGCCAAAATTTGCGGGCTTGAGGAAAATATAGTCGTTTTGAATAAAACAAGCTTTCCCAGTAGTTTAAAAAGTCGTAGCTGATTAGCTTGTCAAAAAGTTATATTTTAAAAACAACATGAAAACCAGACGTCAAAAACGCAAACATTGACGTTGCCCCTGAACTTACTGGGTTAAAAATCTGTACAATCACTATAAAGGGTGAGTCAAGTTTTGAAGTCCCTTTAGCAGATTATACTCGATACCTGCTACAATCCGAATTTGAGTCAGCAGTGTCTGTAAACCAATCTATCATCATACACAAAAATGTGTTTTGGTCAAACAAGTCACAAAGTTGAACAATCAACAGACCGGGATATATCTTTCATCGTGGCACACCCCAGATCGCGCACGGTTATGTGGTGTGTGCGGCGAGAAATGGGTACTAAAAATATAAAACGCATCTTAAACGACCAGACATTTCATCCGCAGTTGTGTGAGACTATTGTTAACAACATTTATTGGACATTTAAGCATTAATTAATCTCTCTGAGTTTTGACGAGTGTTTTATTCCGTGAACTTCTGTTGAAATCCGCGGTGTTCAATGAGACAAAGGGCTGTAATTTGTAGCAAAAAAAAAGCTAGCGTTGTCATTAAGTCCCTTGCGATGAGAATTTCTTTCATTTTCAGAAATGTTATATTGCTCCAAAATACCTTCATTTTAACGAGTTTGTCTTTATCAGAATGAATCACTTCGTCTGACAGCTCACGTGTTGTGCTATACTCAATGGGGCGGGGGGGGGGGGGCACTACTCCAGTACCGCTACACCGACCTCACATGTATGAATGCTCCTACACAAAGATCTAAGATTACAACAATTACATAATGCCTCTAGATAATGCTCAAATAAATACAGCCAAGAGAAAACATAAAAATCCTATTTGCGAGCAAATATTCCATTTTTCTTTCTTTTTCCTGCTCTTTCTCAAACCAAATAATTTTTCCGTAGTTGAATTTCCATTGCTTTGATTTTTCTTACAAACTTGGACAATTTCTACTCCAAAAAAAAAAAAAGAAAAATAAGGCGTTCCAAACTAAATTGGCTTTTTCCATTTTAGAAAATTTCTACCAAGTTAACGTTTTTTAGATAAATCGTACGCGTACTGCCAGTGGATAAACAGATAACTGACAATCAGGCTTTTTAATTAGAAATTCGCCAAATGAAAAAAAAAAAGATCAAAAATGAAGTAAAAATAAATAAAATGGAAAAAGCCAATTTAGTTTGGAACGCCTTAAATGTAATTATCAAAAAAAAATATATATATATATTTTACGGCCGCCATCTTGGATTCGCTTCGGTAGCCGCGCTAGCCTGCGCAGTAGAAGTGCGCGCGAACGTCTTTAATAAGCATCATGCAACGTTCCATAACAGATAACTGATTGTTATTTAACCAATGATTCTTATTGCTTAAGGAAAGTAGGAGGTTTTTCAATAACTGGTAGAAGAAATCCGGGATGATAGAGGACTGTAAAGTAAAAGGTTTTCGAAAGAAATGGTAGGAAAATTCCAGGAAGGTAGAGGACATTTCTATGACTATTATATACAATTATATTTATTTTGTATACAGGGACTGATTTAGGGGAGGGGTGCAGGGAGTGCGCACCCACTCTTGAGACGACTTCGAGTCCTTTTTTCATAATATTTTTTCAAAACATCCTCTATCTAGGCAGTTTCCAATTTGATGGTGCACCCCCTCCTGAACACGGTGCACACCCTTCTGAAGACGGTGCACCCCTCCTGAAGACGGTGCACACCCTTCTGAAGATAATCCTTGATCCTCCCCTGTTGTAGACGTGCAAAGGATCTGGTATTTCTAATTCTCCTTCTCTAGCTCCATTTCCCTACACTTTTGATTCCGCAAATGCTGAAGAATTTACATGTAATTGTGACTTTATTATTCCTTTATTTTATTTAAAAACAATTACGCGTTCTGAAATATACGTGTTTTTCTTGATTCAGATACATACGTGAGTTTTATTAACGGCTTTTGATTAAGCTTTCCCCTACGTCACTGATAACCGAAAACTGTATGTAGTTACATCATATATTCACCGTCTAATTATCTTCATTAATTTATTGAATTTAATTAAATTTTTTTATATAACAGTTAGTTGAGTTTAAACGTAAACAAAATACATCGCTTAATGCAAGGTGTGATGCAATCAAGAAGCAGGTGATTTCACGACCTTCAATGTTGTACGCAAATAACCTGACCATTGACGTCTTGGCGACAAATGTTTGGAGCAAGACACACAAGTCCTTTACATTCTAGAGAAAGAGATTTAAATAAGAACTTTTAACAAGTGATGAAAAAGACAGACATCTTAGCTTCCCTTCCCCCCTTTCCAATTAGCTCCCTCCCCTCACCTCCCCCTCCCCCTCCCCTTCCCCATTATTCATTGCACGCGATGCGATTTCTCTCTGCATCTTGTTGAGTTCTCATTTCACATTATTTTTTTCCTTTGATTTTAGCCTTTCACAGGCCTTTCATTTTCCTCGATTTTCTTTCAGAACTCTCTTCCTATTTTGTTTCAAATATCTCCTCCTCTTCTTCATTTTAGTTATTCTGTTTTTAGCCTTCTATTTTTCTCGTATTTCTTTCAAAACTGTCATTTTTGCCACAATTCCCTTCTTTTTCACCACCTTACCAAATTATCCCATTTTTTCATTTCCTTCCAACTTCCTTTGCTAGAGCTCCCTTCTTCCTTTTATCCCTCCTTCTTCCCCCTTCTTGATGTTAACGTTCCAGAGGCATTTTGAGTAGATTGGTATTCATCTAAACCTAGTCTAAAATTCAATTCCCCTCTATATACACTCATTTCTCATTAGATATATATTTTTGCTCACCTGGACAAAGCCCTTCACTCACAACTGTGAGTTTATTCTTCTTCTTGCATGCCTCTTCTTGCAGCTCACACTTGTTACTGTACGTTTTGCCATCAGAGCCACAAACGGGAAAGAAGATCGCAGGACAGAGGTAGTCGCAGTCTTTGACGCATTTTGGCTTGTTGTCTATGATTTTACAAACATAGCCAGCCGGGCAAAGGATATTTGCACATGTTAGAGTAGACTTGGCTGCAAATGAAAATATTAAAAAGTATTGTGCTAATTGATGAATGAATGATGATTAAATTAATTATCAGGGGATTCTCTTCATATAACTCCATTCGACATTATACAGTGGTACACAGAGAGAAGTTGCACATATGTTGAGATGGGTGGTCCACCTATGGTACAACAAGGAAAGATACTACAGTGATATAATGGTTATTTATGATGATAAAATATTGATAATATGAATATAATGATGAAAATGATTATGCAGTTGATGATAATGATGGCGATAGTTTATTAGGAAATGAATGGTAGAAAAGGTAAAGATCTAGACTGGAGATTGATAGATTGATGATAAGAATAATAATGACGATGATTATGAGAATAATAGAAATAAATTAAATCACGTGGTGTGTTGCTATGGCAATCTGAATAGAAATCTCTTCTACAGTTTACCTTGTACTATTGGTTTTATTTCATATGATTGACTGAGTGTATAAAGCAGAAAATACAAAACTTACTGAAGCGTAAGCTGAGTCATGATGACAAAGAAGTTATACATTTCATATGACCTATATCAGCTAAGTACCCTTTTTCACTAAGTACTGATTACTTAACTAATATAAAACTTTATAAGTAAACAATTTGGCGCCATGCGGTGTGACCGATATGTATTTTGCCTTTTTCGCCACCAAAAATACCTTTGATACTTTACATAGTTTATACGGGAACTTTGTCAGGTTAGAAATTTCTTCATATATCAATAGTTCATGTCTACTGCCAAACAGATTGTGATGTCAATGTGGCAACCACTTTCACAATGACTACTTTTCACAAGCTACTTTGTTTAAACTGCCAATCGCTGTCTGGTTGGCATAATAATGATAATAGATTACGTCACACAAAGTATCGCTATAATATGAAGGAACATTCCAAAATGCATGTAACTTGTAGGGAGCTAGGAAGGAAGGAAACTAAAAAAAAAGAAAGAAAAAAAAAGAAAAGAAAGGGAATGAAACAGAATAACAACAATCTTGACCACACATAGGCTGTTAGACACTGAAGAAGAAACCTGTGTCTCGAAACGCCTGTAATTTTTTCAAAAAATTTTACTACTTTAATTTTATCATATTATATTATAACAACAATCTTTCTCTTTCTATTCTAGTTGTTTTTTAGAGAGGTAGTTAGAAAATAGCAAAGATTAGTTATTTTAACACGCAACTTGGCTCTGTAAATTGTCTGAATTTGAAAGCTGCAAATAAAAATACATAGAAAAGACAGAATAACACGTCTTTGAAATCACCATTAGTCAAACATACTTTCGCTTATCAGCCAAGAATTTAACTCAAGAGATATGAATACTAGCTTACAGTTAGAATTTAGAAGCAGCTTACCTTGGGTTTGATGACCAACGAAGACCTCCAAAACGACCAAACAAATTACATTCAAGATAACTTTCATGTTGGAGGTTTGATTGCGAGGTTTTCTGATTTGAGCGCAAGACAACGAAGTCCGGTCCAAGAATGATAAAATCAAGCAAAACCCACTTGTTATATGAATTATTGCCCTATATATATCATCTGTGGCCCTTAAAGCAGGACATTGTCATTGGATGAGGAGTGTGTGAACTACGGGGGGGAGGAGGGGAGGGGGGGAGGGTGTAGGAGTGTCTAGGGTCAGGAAGGGAATGCTGTTAAAAGACAAAGACGGTTGTTCGAGGAGAGTGTATGTGTAGGGGTAGGGTGGGGTTGATTTAGTAGCAGGGAGGGAATGTTGTTCATAAATGATTTCGATTGGCTAGGGAGTGTGTGCACGGGGGTACGGTGGGGGTTGATTTAGTAGCAGGGAGGGAATGTTGATCATAAATGATTTCGATTGGCTAAGGAGTGTGTGTGTGTACGGGGATAGAGTGGGGGTTGATTTAGTAGCAGGGAGGGAATGTTGATCATAAATGATTTCGATTGGCTAAGGAGTGTGTGTACGGGGGTACGGTGGGGGTTGATTTAGTAGCAGGGAGGGAATGTTGTTATAAATTATTTCGATTGGCTGAGGTTAGTGCATGCGTCTTTGTAAGAGGGGGTAAAGTAGGGTAGCATAGGAAGAAAGGGACGCTCAGCTGCTACAACAATTAATAGGGTTGATCGATTAGGTGACGTCATCTACTTCCAATTTAGATTCTCTTCGATTTAAACAATTTATATCTTATTTTATTTCTTTTCTTATGCTCAGATTTCCGACAACGTCTTTTAATATTGAAAAAATACTCTGTGGAAAGAGATATTTTAGAAAAGAGGTCACGTGACCTAACACGAAAAAATGTTTTTTCCTAATATCTTTTTCCCCAAAAGTGATGGACACGATATAAAAGACGGCATCATATACCTGAGCCAAATGTCTAATAACACTGTGAATTTCAGTGAGATAGGTTAAGGTTCTGTGTACCCTTTTTCGAAAAAACATTTTTGCAGGCTTAAGGTCACGTGACCAATGAATTGAAAAAAATTGCTATCAAAGTGTTCATAATGTGGAGCTACATCATCTCCCAAGAAATCTTTGCGATATCTTTAAACCTCCGTGTTTTATGAGCGAAAATGGTTACTTCCTAATTTGCATAATAGTCAGCCCTTAATTACACTTGAGAAGTAGTAAGCTGATCATTTGCATATTTTGACCCCTCACTGTAGCTCGTGGATTGCAAGAGCTCGTACGACACAGGAACCCCAAGCAACGGAAAATTACGGAAGCCCAAGGAACAGAAAAAAATTAACGAGAGAGATTTGTAGCAAGTCAAAGCCTAATGTATCCCGCTACAGTAATATATGTGACCGCTGACACAACATACGAACTACTCAACAAAGTTTTACACGTGAAGGCACCGCCCCGATGTTGAGATTCTTACTCTTTAAATTGTGACCAATAGAAGATCAGGTAAGAGAAGCAATCGCGCGTATTTGGTCTTTGGACAATCATATGCCCCGTTTGGTGCTATTTTTAGAGTGAATCTGATTGGTCGAGAGCGCGCGAGCTTTCGCACTGCCTCAAGATCACAATGTCGAAAAACGTTTGTATTGTCGATGCCGGTGAAAGAGTTTAAACTTGAGAAAAAGGGCAAATGAAGTACAAAAAAAAATTCGAAACTGATGGACTTGGTTAAGTCGAACTAGTTTGGAAGAGGAAGAAACAAGTGTATCTGAAGAAGAAACAAGTTGTTTGGAGGAAGAAATTACTAGTTTTGAAGAAGAAAGTGGGAGTTCAAAGGAAGCCGAATGTGGTAGTTCAGAGGAAGAAACTGAAGGTGATATTTAAGAGGAAGAAGCAAGTACGTACTTCGGAGGGAGAAAGAGGTAGCTCAGGTTCACATCCGCGCGGTCATGGTGACGAGGTTCTAAAAATAGCATCAAACGCGGCATATGACAGGTCACGGGGATTCCTTCTCTTACCTCGTGTTCTCTTGCTTTTGATGAAGATTGAAATTGTGACTGATGACGAGCCCTCGGGGCGGAATGTTGGGAGTGTGCAACTAATACTCTCTATTACTCATTAAACACTTCAGTCCCTTATTTCTGACCCACCCTACCCCCAACTCCGCTCCGATAAATAATCAACGCTCCCTAAAAGCTATTGGAGGGGGGACATGGTTTTTTTCGGATCGGCAGATTAATTCAGCCTTTTTTAGTGCGGATTTCAGTTGGGATTCTCGATATTTCTAATTCCGGATTTGCAGACCGCTAAAAAATTGCGGATTGCGGATTGTAAGATTTTATATTGCGGATTTACGGCTATTGCCTCGTGATTTACAGGTTTTAAATATTTTAGAAATTTAATTTTGAAAGAGCATGAGACTTTCAAGCTATTAAAAACCCTATGAGAAATTTTTCTGTGATTACTTAATAGTAATGAAGGAATAGGGGAACCATAAATGTTCTGTATTTTGTTTAAAGCGATTCACGATTCGATCTTAAAAAAATCCGAAACTTTTCCCTTTATGCGTAAGAAAGAAGAATTGAGCCATTTTTAATTTGTACAAAGGATAATGGGCTACCTGTGGAAATTTGTGACCGCGCGATATTTTGTTTGGGAATAAAGACTGACTACCAAATACGTCTTCGGCGCGTTCTTTGAGCATCGCATTGTTTGTAAAAGTTTGTGTCAAAAATCTTCTTCCATCGTCGTTTCTTTTGCTTCATCCATCTGGCCTTAAGGTCGTAGAGTTAGCCAAAGTCCTGCCGCTTTTATTTGTCTTTTGATTTTGATCATATTTGTCAGTGTTGGGACGCTATTTGTCTTTGTAAGTCGGTGTCAACTTTTGGCGAGAAACTAGTCAGGGTCCGTGTTCTTGGAGGTAACATCATGGAAATTCCACCTAGTCAAACAATTTATGTGAACAATTTAAATGAAAAGGTCAAAAAAGATGGTAAGTTGCAATGAATGGTAGTAAAAGTGTTGTTGTTCCTTGGGTTTTTGGAAGCCGGTGAATTGAGTCTGACTGGTACAAATATTGATGCTGTTATGAATGTGTTCTAAAGGTTTTCTGTGCCATGAAATGCATTACCGTGAGGTCTTTGTGTCTTCTTCCATCATGTGAACTTGATTTTACGTAATTTTTGTGCGACCACGAATTAGCTACGTTAGCTCGTATCAGCTTCAAAATTTGCAAATGTACGCTCTAACCCTTCCCCCATGTACCGATATGTCTTTCTATCCTAGAAGTGTCGGTCTTACAAAGGTATCTGCGTTTAGCGATACTTCGTGTGACTTAAGTCTTTATTATTCGTGTGCCAACCTGAGAGCGATTGGCTATTGTTCTCAAAGCAAATTGTGCAAACTTATTGTGAAAATGGTTGGCACATGTAGCATCATAATCCATTTGTTAGTAAACATGAAGTATTGCTATAAAGTTGTCCATGTGATAGAGTTGTCTGGATTGTTATAAGGTCTGGTTCACACTAGCATACATGTATATGTAAGCATATAAAGTGCAGGTAGCATGTGCAAACTCACTTATGTGAGAATGACAGAGATACACTTCATGTGGCCTTCATAAGCCTCTATCATTCATGTGCCAACCAGAGATCCATTGACTGTTTAACAAAGCAACTTGTGAAAAGTTATTGTGAGAATGGTATTTAACAAATTGAAGATGGTTTTGAGTTGTCTGTCCTCTTATTGACACACTCTTAACGTCAAAATGTTCAAAACTCAAGTGGAATCACGAGCACAGCAAGTAGTTTCACTGCAAAGTTTTGAACATTTTATGGCGTCAAGAGTGTGTCAATAAGAGGACAGACAATGAAAAACCATCTTCAATTCGTTTTTTACAACAATTATTTGAGATAAAAGTTAAAAAATCCTTTTCAAACGGGCAACAGAACGAGCACACGCGCTGAAACGCGTTAGCAGTGTGTCTGTCCTCTTATTGACACACTCTAATCAACCAATCAGATCGCGAGATTAGTATCAAGTGTTGTAAAACACAATATTGATTGTGTATTTTGCTTGTGCTTTTGCTTGTCACTAACTTGTGAACCACATTCAAGCCACAAGAGTGTCTGCATTATAGAGGTGTCTATTATTGATGTCTGTGTTTTAGGGGAGTCTGTGACAGAGATGTCTGTATTATAGAGATGTCTATAATATATACCCTATTATATTCTGTATAATAGGGTGTCTTTTGTAGAGTAGTCAGCATTGTAGAATTGTCCATTATAGAGATTTCTGTATTCTAGAGGTGTCTGTATTCTAGAGGTGTCTGTATTCTAGAGGTGTCTGTATTCTAGAGGTGTCTGCATTATAGAGGTGTCTGTATTATAGAGGTGTCTGTATTATAGAGGTGTCTGTATTATAGAGGTGTCTGTATTATAGAGGTGTCTGCATTATAGAGGTCCATCTGTATTATAGAAGTGTCTGTAAGATGTCTGTATTGTAGAGGTGTTTGTATTATAGAGGTGTCTGTATTATAGAGGTGTCTGTATTATAGAGGTGTTTGTATTATAGAGGTTTGTATTCTAGAGGTGTCTGTATTCTAGAGGTGTCTGTATTCTAGAGGTGTCTGTATTCTAGAGGTGTCTGTATTCTAGAGGTGTCTGTATTCTAGAGGTGTCTGTATTCTAGAGGTGTCTGTATTATAGAGGTGTCTGTATTATAGAGGTGTCTGTATACTATAGGTGTCTTTGTTATGCAGTAACTTATAGATGATTTTGTAGAATGTGTTTAATGTAGATGACATCTACATTGTATTTGTTTGTTTGTTTGTTATATTTTGCTTGATATAATTTCAGAGTTGAAGAAGTCACTGTATGCAATCTTCTCCCAGTTTGGACCAATACTTGATATAGTAGCACTTAAAACTCTCAAAATGAGAGGTCAGGCATTTGTAGTATTTAGGGATCTACCAAGTGCTTCAAATGCTCTTAGATCAATGCAAGGATTTCCATTTTATGATAAACCCATGGTAAGTTATCAACACTTCTTGAGATGTGAAACTGCTTTTAAACAACTGTTCTGGGGTACAGAAAATATTACTGGTCATACAAAAAGGAATTTGCAGATCTAGCTGCAAGCAAACAGTAATAAATGTTCAACTTAATTCATGTATTTTACATATAGAAAACTAAAAAATGTAAAGCAATTTAGCTGGGATCAGAAAGACTTGTCTACGAAGCTATATTCACTTTATATATTTATTGTTGAATTTGGTTCAAATTGTATTTTCCGGCTTTATAATAATGTATGATAATGAGTATAAAACAAAGGAAAATGATAATTGAACCAAGGATAAAATTGAACCAAAACATTTTCAATGTACCTGCCGTAGCTGGAAAATGATTATTGGTTGAAAATTTTCATTTTTTGCTTTGAATTGTTCCAGAATATGATAATTAGTATAACTGAGTGACAGCAAAAAATTGAGTTGATTTGAATATTTTCTAACCAAAGTCATTCCAAACACAGAAAAAAAATGTCAATTCCCAGCTTGGGTCAAACATGGGGCTTCCTGGGTCTAACCAGGCTTCTCTGGGTCTAACCAGGGAATCAATGGGAATTTGTTTGTTTTTTAACAAGTTTGGGTATTACAGATTTCCCAAGTAAAATGAAACAGATTCCCAGTTTAGACCCAGGGGAACTCCAAGTTGGGAGTTGACTTTTTTCCCCTGTGAAACCACAAGATAACCATATCAAAGAGCTATGTTAGTCAAGGGAGGGCTGGAGATAGAGCTAAAATGTACACCATTGGCCCCAAGTTTATCTTCTAATGACTTTCATTAATAACAATATTGAGTAAGATAAAAAAATTGCATATTTTCCTCTTTTATATGAAAATTTGATGTTACAATGTTTGATCTTGATGTAGAGTTTATCAGTTATATTTTTCTAAAATCTAGAAGACTATAATAAACAGATGGGCCATGTTAAAAATACCCTCAGAAAATATTCTTCTATTTTAACACAATACATTTTTGAGATAATGTCTATAAAATGTCCTTAAGTTTATAAAAAATAAGAATAATAATTAAGGCAGTGTAAACATTTATTTTTTTACATAAATGTGAAAAATGAAAAACTTGATTGAAAATGATATAAAGTCAACTGGAAAGTCAATTCACATTCATAGAATGTCTACACTCAATGATTATTCCTGTTTTTTTTTTCTTTTTTCATGCAAAATTTCATCTCTGCCAATTTGCTCTGCCAATGATTATTAGTTTTTTCATTAGTTCATGTAAACAGAAGTTTGCTTGGTTGATGTGTCGAAAATTGCTTTTGGTTTTTGTATACACATTTGCTCTAATGCTAGAGTGTTATTGGTGACTGTAATTGTTCTAGCAAACACAATTAAAACTCTTCATCTTCCTTTCTCAAATCTACATAACCTACATTGCTTCTGGTAGTAACAGCTGTGTGTGGTGTTCCAGGACATTTTAAAAAAAACAGTGTTTTCCTTCAATTCTTCTGTGGCTTTTCCCACTTATTTGCCTCCAAGATGATGTATAGACTTATGGTAGGGAAATAGACCAGTTGTCTTGCTGTTTAAATAACCTAAATATTTTAACCTAAATACTTTTAACTTAAAATGAATTTCAAGGATGTGTATAACATCCCACAATAATACATGTGTATAAGACTTCAATTAAAGACATCTTTAAAATGTGATCAAGTTTATCAAAAATTGAAGATGTTGAATTGCGTAAACTAGATGATTATATGGTTGAAGATTCCCCTACGAACCTAAACTAAGTTGTAATTTTAATTTTGTTTCTGGCTAACACTGAAGATTAATTATCTTTTATAGAGGATTCAATATGCTAAGAGCAAGTCAGATTCTGTAGCCAAATTAGAAGGAACCTATGTCCAACGTGAGAAAAAACCAAGAGAAAAAAGAAAGGCAGAGCCAGGTGATTATTTCCATAATTTTGTAAAACAAAAAACCCTGGTTTCCACACAATTGACCTAAATTGCTTGACTCAGTGTTTTCCCTTTACAATCCTCTTAAAATATTTGTTTTGTTGTTTGAAATCCTTTGATTAGGAAGCAAAAAGGAAATGTTCACCTCAAACAGAGAATATTATTCTCCAAGAGGACTGTAATGGGAATACATTAGGGCAAGTCAGTAAGGTCTTTTGATGAGATCTCTGGGATTGCTGTAGTTGAACTAATTTTAATCCTAAGAATCTTGGAAGTAATTTTGCCTTAATTTGTGGGCTTTCAGCTGCACGACCTGCTAAGAAGGCCCAACCTACACCTCAAGCAGCAGCAGTACCACAGGTTGTGCCTGGTATGATTCCTGGACAACCAATGGCTGCACCAAATGGTTAGTACATGTATTGTTAATGTATAGAAATGATTTTAAATAATTAATACACCAGAACTTCCAATGTTTTTATGCACAAGTTGCAGGCACACAATGTGGCCCGTGCCTTGTATGAAGACAAACAGTAGCTGAGAACAAAGCTTTGCAATAGTCTGCAATACAAAGAGCTCTAATTCTAAATATGATACATCTTGCAACACCAAAATTAAAAAGACTCCGTCTAGTAGCTGAATAATGGCCCTATAAGGAGAGGGAGGGAAACAATGTGAAATCCTCCTCTGCATCCCTAGGTGTGAGGTAGGTTCAGTCGTTTAAAAAGGTATAAATCCCATGGTATTTATGGTGAAAAAAGACCGTATTCAGGTATACTTTAGTAGACCACGATACAATCGAACAGCGGTTTCACTACTATCTCCACACTTGGATCCCATGGTATTCATGTGGAAAAAATGGCAGTATCCCATGAGCAAAGGAATACTCAAACAAAGTGGTGGCATTCCATGGAGAAACGACTCTAGTAAACAAAGCGGACTTACCCACGAAAACGTATTTTTGTCTGATATCGTAAAGATAGAATCGTTTTCTTATGAGTGGGAAACTTACCGTACCGTACCGTAACTGTTCCAGTATCATAGTTTCCCGATAAAAACATTCGAAATTCCTGCTGTAACCGTATCGTATCGTAACCGTACAGTGTTGCCACTCATACCAAAACCACTCTAATATCATACATACTCATTAAATTTGTTATCATTATATTTATTATTCATTATATTCATCATATTACTGTTTTATGCATTAAAGAAAACATTTAGAGAATCCCTGCTTTGTATTTTGCCTGTACTCTCCAGTCTAATATGATACAAATAACCTTTCTAAAATCGCATAAGTATCCAGTAGCAATTTATAAGCTTGAGTATCAGAAAAATAATTCTGTTTCTATTCCCGAATTCCCACGGTCATTCCGCAAACTTCAACTGATTTTGTTTCGATCTGTATCCTTGTGGTCAGATGCTTATTCTGCTACAGTTAATTGTGTTGTGCTCATTACTGTCCGAAAAGAAAACCTAATGCTATCCCATGGTATCCATACTCTATTGAAGTAGTTGTCCCATGGTATACGTACCCTACTCGTGCAGTATCCATTGATCAGTCTAAAACTCAACGTTGTGGCTCGAATTATATCCTTGTTGTCAGATATAAAAGTTTATCAGTTTTGTGTTCATTACCATCTGATAAAAACCCAAATGATACTATCCCATGGTATCCATACACTAATGAAGTAGTTATCCCATGGTATCCATACACTAATGAAGTAGTTATCCCATGGTATCCATACACTAATAAAGTAGTTATCCCATGGTATACATACCCCATTCCAGTCTCCCCATTCGTGAGTATCGTAGTGTTCAGATGTTCTACATTTACATCTACATTTATAAGTAAGCAGAAACTATTTATAGTTATCACGCCAACATCAACTAAAATATGCCAATAAATTAAAATTAATATAGATACAATATAAATAATAATAAATAATAATATTGGAATAAAGATAATATTAAGAAAAAATGAACATATTCCTAAAAATAATTATAAGATAATAAAAATGGTTGTCATAATCAATCTCCTCTTGATAGACTATAGTCTTAAAAATATATCTTTAGAAAAATATCAGACGGAAGGCCAATTCCATTTTTTAACTGTTCTATATAGCTATAGGAAAAATGGAAGTTTGAATGAACGCGATGCAGTGATTAGAAGAGAAATCCCACCGAAGAAACTTCCCGATTGCTGATCCTACAGTCTAGTGCCCTAACAAAGCAGGTGAGAAAAAACTCTTTGACCTCGGTGGGATTCGAGCCCACGACCCCTGGATTTGTATACCAATGCTTTACTAACAATTAACAGATGTTCGAGGTGAATTTTCTTTACCCGGCATAAGATGTTAGGACGCGGCGTTAGAATGAAGTAACAAAATTTAATGTACTAAAAGGTCGGGTAGCACTCCGGTCCGGCGTTAGCTCCCGGCGTATAGAATGAAATGGAAGTTTGAGTGACGGAAAGATGCAACGCTTTGAAGAGAAATCCCATTGAGAAAACTTTCTGAACAGTTACCCAGTCTATGGTCTAGTGGAAGAGAAATCCAGTTAACCTGTCTACGGTCTAGTGCCCGAACAATGCAGAGATTTTTTTCCTCCAACACTTTAGGTGTGCTTATAACCCCTTTTATGCTTATTCTATTAACATTTCATTTGAGTTCACTACAATTAGCATACGAAAAAAAAGATAATAATGTTAATACAGTAAAACCGCACGTATAAGAACCTGTCAGGCTGAAATTTAAGCACCCTTCAGATAAGAACCATTTGAGCCTGAAATTTCAAACTACATTCTTAATTTCCAAAGTAATATAAAGTACTTCAAACTTTGTTACGAAATGTTCTGGTTTGATATTCATTCTTCACTGCGGCCAGATGTTCATATTACTTTAAAAAAATAATAAAATAAAAATAATAATACATGATTGAGACTCCCTCAACAGGGCCGTTTCAGCTCAATTTACAAATCCTAAATAAAAACATATAAATCAAACAAAAATGGATTAAGAATCCCAACTGGCAAGGAGACAAACCAGTTGACTATATTACAAGCTACAATGCCGGACAAAAAGGTTAAGACAAAACGAAAAAAATTTTGCTTTTTGAGTAAACCCATCACTTTCAGTTAATTGTTCTCCCCTCTCCCCCTCTCACCCAATGTTGAGGTAGGTGCACAATGTCGTCCATAGAATGGGCTATCGTCTGGTGCAACATTGACCCGGGGGGAGGGGGATTCAACAAATAACTTGTAAGGAAGAGGCGACCTAATCAAGTAACAGCTGAAATGTATGGATTTCATAACTGTCTCAAGGATTTTTGTCCGTGATTGTAGCATGGCCGAGAAACTGAATCTGAACTAATCGAAATCGGAACAAATTCAGCCGTCTCAGCTAGTGACCAGAGCGGGACTCGAACCTGGGACCACCAGATTGCGAGACCAATTTCTATTTTTTCCATTCAATAATAGCTGCTAGAGATTTATATTCGGACATCCGTTCAGCCAACCATATGACAGATCATGAATTAGGGAACTGTTTGATATGAAACTTATTGATCCAAAGGTTGTATGGTAACATCACGTCAGCTTTAACGAAGGAAATTTTTCTGATAAAATACTAGCGCACGTTTCACGCGTTGATTTTTTAAAACTGATTTAATAAAAAATATGTGACCCTCCTTTGAAATATCCTGGATACGCCCCTGTTGTACACAAGCAAATAAAATAAATCAAGTAAAGTAGATGTTTTCCAGCTAGCTCGATCGGCTATAGTTTCCTTGAGCTTAGTCAGCTGTGTAAAAATCCTGACACCTTAGTTTGACCATCAATAATTTTTTTGGTCTGCATGATAAATGAATGATTTTTTTTGTCTTTGCTATTCTGCATATAAATAAGTATTTCAACCATACATACCTTCACTTTTAGTCACGGTTCTGGGTATTGAATTAATGTATACCATGGGTAAACTGAGTGATTTTCATAAACCCGGTAAATACACTTAACTTATTGCACTTTATCACACTTTAGGTCATTTGTTTTCTATTGCATATCCATTTGACTATTACACTTTCTTACTTTAAGTAGTACACGAATCCCACCGAGGTCAAAGAGTTTTTTCTCACCTGCTTTGTTAGGGCACTAGACTGTAGGATCAGCGATCGGGAAGTTTCTTCGGTGGGATTTCTCTTCTAATCACTGCATCGCGTTCATTCAAACTTCCATTTTTCCTATAGCTATATAGAACAGTTAAAAAATGGAATTGGCCTTCCGTCTGATATTTTTCTAAAGATATATTTTTAAGACTATAGTCTATCAAGAGGAGATTGATTATGACAACCATTTTTATTATCTTATAATTATTTTTAGGAATATGTTCATTTTTTCTTAATATTATCTTTATTCCAACATTATTATTTATTATTATTTATATTGTATCTATATTAATTTTAATTTATTGGCATATTTTAGTTGATGTTGGCGTGATAACTATAAATAGTTTCTGCTTACTTATAAATGTAGATGTAAATGTAGAACATCTGAACACTACGATACTCACGAATGGGGAGACTGGAATGGGGTATGTATACCATGGGATAACTACTTCATTAGTGTATGGATACCATGGGATAACTACTTCATTAGTGTATGGATACCATGGGATAACTACTTCATTAGTGTATGGATACCATGGGATAACTACTTCATTAGTGTATGGATACCATGGGATAGTATCATTTGGGTTTTTATCAGATGGTAATGAACACAAAACTGATAAACTTTTATATCTGACAACAAGGATATAATTCGAGCTACAACGTTGAGTTTTAGACTGATCAATGGATACTGCACGAGTAGGGTACGTATACCATGGGACAACTACTTCAATAGAGTATGGATACCATGGGATAGCATTAGGTTTTCTTTTCGGACAGTAATGAGCACAACACAATT
This sequence comes from Telmatactis stephensoni, assembly GCA_029948255.1. Lineage (NCBI taxonomy): Eukaryota > Metazoa > Cnidaria > Anthozoa > Actiniaria > Isophelliidae > Telmatactis > Telmatactis stephensoni. The sequence continues at coordinate 708,279 of JALIZF010001789.1, forward strand.
AACTGTAGCAGAATAAGCATCTGACCACAAGGATACAGATCGAAACAAAATGTTGAAGTTTGCGGAATGACCGTGGGAATTCGGGAATAGAAACAGAATTATTTTTCTGATGCTCAAGCTTATAAATTGCTACTGGATACTTATGCGATTTTAGAAAGGTTATTTGTATCATATTATATAGACTGGAGAGTACAGGCAAAATACAAAGCAGTGATTCTCTAAATGTTTTCATAAAACAGTAATATCAGTGATGAAGATAATGAATAATAAATAAAATGATAATAAATTTAATGAGTATGATATTATCTTTACGATATCAGACAAAAATACGTTTTCGTGGGTAAGTCCGCTTTGTTTACTAGAGTCGTTTCCCCATGGGATGCCACCACTTTGTTTGGGTATTCTTTTGCCCATGGGATGCCCCCATTCATTTAGGTCATTTTTCACCATGAATACCATGGGATCTATACCGGAATTAGTCATGGTTCCTTACTGTAGGTGTTGGTCACACAGGTTAAATGTTGTGAAACCATTGTCTGTGTTTGATACAGCACATATCTCTGTATTATGTAAACACAATGGGAGAGGAACAAGGAAAGAACGCTTAGAAACGTGAGGCATAGCTGAGTGCTTCTTTTGCCTTTTGAGTGTTCTTCATCTTCTAGAGTGTTTGTATCACAGTACAGAGACATAAGAGATTGTTTTATACTGCCTTTATAAAATATTTTTAAAGTGTTTGTGTGAACCAGGTCTTTTTCCTCTGATATAAACATGGTAGTCATGCAATCTTAAGTGTTTTATTGTAATCTCAAGTTTTTCATTGTAATTCAATTTGTATTTTTGTTTTCAGTTGCACCGATGGGTCAGCCACCAGTTGGCATGATGCAGCCTGCCCCAGACCAACCAAACAACATCCTCTTCTTAACTAATCTTCCACAAGAGACAACAGAAATGATGTTATCTATGCTGTTTAACCAGTAAGGAATAACATAATTTATTTGAAAGAATGCCCATAAAAATGGCCCCAAAAGTTAACATAATTATGTATAAAACATGAAACTTCCTAGTAATAATGAGCAAATACAATGCACTTTACATGTATCTTCACAATTGGCAGAGTTCAGTTGATCAGCAAAAATTTCTGTGGTATCATTTCATTCATCCCTCTTTCATTATGCCATAATTCCCATTTATGCTACCCTTCCAATGCTAACCACAATTAACAGTCTTTCATTGCTGCTGAGCTAGCTTCGTTTGATGGGAATAAACAAGAAAACACCAGATATTGAATCTTGACCTTTATTTCAGATTTCCTGGTTTCAAAGAAGTTCGTCTTGTTCCTGGTCGATCAGATATCACCTTTGTGGAGTTTGAAAATGAAGTACAAGGTGGAACAGCTAAGGATGCTCTACAGGGATTCCGAATAACACCAACCCATGCTATGACAATCTCATTTGCCAAGAAGTAACAGGATGACAGTTTTTTATGGCATTGCACCCAGCCATGATAATGTATATATTATAAATATTATCTTATCTTGGCAGCATTGCACATCGCTGTCTATTGTTTTGTTTCTTTTTGTAATGTTTCAATCATTGATCCTCTTTTACAGTAGTTATATTTTCTGTTTCAGAAGTATAGAAGTATAATTTCTACAGAAGTAGAAGTATATTTTCTACAGTACCTTTGTGTTCAAACATTTTAAGTCTTTTATAGTGTTGTTTGTTACAAAAAAGTTTTGTTCCATAGATATTGACATTTAATGCAAACTTGTGTTCAGATCTCAGAAAATGCATAATTTTATAGTCAATTGAGAATCAATCCCATTAATTTTTAAGCCCATTAACTCAAAATATTCTTTCTAGTGCTTTCAGTAGTTGTATTTTATATTACCTCATTAAATATCAAAGACTTTAAGCTGATAGTTCTCTGCATTGCACCTAGCAGAAAGTTTAATCTAGCTCCATACATTGCACTTTGTATGGTGGAAATGGATACCGATACTACATTATTGACTTAATGGCCTTGAGGAGCGATAAAGGGTTTACTAATAAACATGTTTTAATTGTGAATCTAAACTTCATTCTAGTCTCATCCTTCACCCTATCTATCCCTCCTTCACCTCTCCTTGGCATTTTTCTTTGGAAAGAAGCGAAACAGAAATTAAAGTAGGGGCTAGTCCGAGTATCAGCTGGGGGGAGGTCAGGAGCTGAGGGAGAGAGGGCCTTTTCTTTCTGATGAATATCTGGACTACAGTGGCTCCAGAGGTGGGGATATCATGGGCATGATTTGATTTCTAGACTGGGCATTTCATGTGGGTATTATGACAGTCAGACTTTACTAAAAGGGTTTTCTTGTCCAACTTTCCTCCCTCATAAATGAACTGAAACAGCTAGATACTAGCCTGTCTATTAGCCCCTTTCATACTGTGAGGACTGGTACGAGTCCCTTAAATTTTGCTGATGGCAACACAAGACTCCTAATAGTCTTGGTGTTAATAGAGTTTTTTGAATGACTAACAGCCTTGCAAAAATGCTAGAATTTACAAAGAAATGTATGGTTGTAGGGACAAATGATGGAAACACTGGCATGTCCTTGGAATTGCTCCAAGAACAAACCCTCTATATTTCCCAACACATTACCCAGTTACTGTATACTATAGGAGCAAGGATGGCAAATTTGGTTAGTGCGCGGCTTTTGGTGCCAGAGGTCCAGAGTTCAATCCTCAGTGACCACATCTTTGTTTCGCCTTCTTTCCTTTCTATGTAGCTTAAAGTAGCTTTAAATAGCCGTAAAACAGCACTGATGGAGAGGGGTAGAATGAGCGCACCATCGGCTTTCTGGGAGACCAGCTTCTAGTTCAATTCTCTTTGAAGGGGGGTGAAAGTTACCAAAACTCGATATAGACATCCCCAAAGGACACACAAAGACACCTAGTCCAGATGCTGGGCCCTCCTTCACCTCTCCTCTTTTTTTATTTGGGCTTCATGTGTCGCAGAAGGAAGCCCAAATAAAAAGAGCGGCAAAGGAGGGCCCAGCGTCTGGACTAAAAGACACCATGTAAGAAAAGTAAATTTTATTCGAATAATTCTATTGAAAATGTTGTATTGAACAAACCTTTACATTCTCTAATAGTCACTGACACAGAGCTTGGGTTACCTGTGCTACAGCTGGTGAAACTGATCTTCCCAGTTTCATCACAGATTCCAGGTCTGTGTTGTTCATATCCATAAGCCATACGATTCTTCTGTCTTCTTCCATCTCTCAAGTTTGCAATTGCATTTTTTTTAATTTTCTATTTTTGTGTGTGTGTGACCCCAGCAGAAACTCATAAGGGGTTGAATTCAATCCCCTTATGAGTTTCTGACCCCACCCAGTAAACAAGACACATATTTTGAGGAAATAATATTTTATTTAGACACCTCAACAAATTTATTCAGAGTCCTGCAATAAAATAGAACAAACAAGGGTCAGAACACAGACTGGCTCACAATGTAAGATTTGTGATCAAATACAACTTGTAGACCTGCCCATGAAAACAGCTTAAATGAACTTTTAATGGTGTCTTTGAACTTTTTCAATCGGCCTCAACAAGCTAATAATAATAATAATAATAATAACAAGCTATTTATAGATTTCTATATGTCTAAATAGCCACGTGTGATCAGTTATTTGAAGACATACAAACAGAAGGCAGATATTACACAATATTTTTGATGTCTTGCTTCAATGAAAACAACCTCAAAGCTGTTAAACAGTGCATGTTGTTAAGCAAGGTAAGATCATTCCTAGAAAAGAAATTTCAGGCTTTCTTGATTTTTACAACACAAACCAAAACATAGAAATAATTGATATACAGTCGTCAATGAGTACACCGATACCCTTTTTGGAGTAGGTTTTTTTAATTGATAAAATCATTCAAATCCCTAAAAGGATCACTTGAGCTATTTTCATGGACAGATCTACAAAATAATGATTGAAGTAGCATTGATTGTATCTTCAGAACAATGTTAGCATTAAAATTAAGAGGTCTGAGCTAAATCTTTCACTAAGGGTTAGGTTTAAGTCAAGGTTAAAATTGGGCAGGTCTAGACTTTTCCTTATAAGGTCAAAGACCCATGGGAACTCACCCTCAGGAACCAAGAGGTACTCATTGGCCCCTTATTTCTCACTCCTAAAAAATACCAATAAGCCAGTTCGGAGTTTAAGAATCGTTTCTTATGCGCATGCGATTTTATCCCGAATTTCTCACCTTCTTTTGTTTGATTAAAAGCAAAAGAAGGTTTAAACAAAAGAAGGTGAGAAGTTCGGGATAAAATCGCATGCGCACTGAAAACGATTCTTAAACTCCGAACTGGCTTATTGGCATCCAGTTTATGTAGATAAATAAACAGTAGTTGTTAAAATGATTTCATAATGAATTCTGACTTCCAAAAAGAAGCATTCCCGTGGTATTTTTCCAGGAGTGAAAAATGAACAGAATAATAAGCAAAGAAGGATATTTTAGATTAAGACTGTAATCTGAAATGTATACAAACCTCAATTTCAATCTCCCCTTCATTGATTTTGTCAATAATATCATGAGGAAGTTGGCCCTCAACAGAGCACCCAATAGACTGGCATGTTCCCAGAATTTCCTTGACAGTTCCTTCTAGTTTACGAGACATTGACCTTGGGCGCATGGTCTTGGCAATGTCAATAACCTGATCAATTGCGAGGTTGCCATTGTGCTTGATGTTCTTCACCTTCTTACGATCTCTTGGGGGTTCTTTGAGAGCCTTAATGATGAGGGAAGATGCACTTGGGACGACGGACACTTTAGCTTGTCTGTTTTGGATGGTTAGCTGGACAGTAATCCTAAGACCCTTCCAGTCCTGGGTTGCCTTGGCAATGTCATCTCCTACTTTCTTGGGTGACTAAGGAAAAAAATTCCTGATCAACTAGAATTGTACCAGCATGTACAAGTTGCAACTTAGGGGGAGGGAGGGGTAGTAGTTCAAGGCAACAGTGTATAAACCAACCAATGATGAAAGATCATAAAATACTATAATTATAATCAAACCATGTATATGTAGTGCAATGTAAGACATTATTTTGTAATTGAAATATCTAAATTATAGGATGATTTTCGGAAAAAATGTTTATGTGAAAGAACAAGTTCAATAGAAATTGCCTGACGTCTTTTTATAGCCATTCTGAATCTTCTGATTAAAGTTTATCGACACCGATTTATTACGTGGAAAAACTGTATTATTGTCTAAGTGTACTTACCAATCCCAAAGGACCAATCTTTGGAGCAAGTGACGCCGTAGCACCAACTTCACCACCAGTGCATCGAAGATACACTACAAATACACGTGAAAATTTGCATTTCAAAATTCTACCATCATACAAATAATCCTAATTTACTCGAAAATTTCAGGCTTACCGATGTGAATTGCGGTTGGATCGAACTTTGGAGGCATTGTTAAGTATGGATTTACTTAGATTGCTAACTGATGGCTGTGTGGATGAGTTTTTTCAACCCTACCAATTTTTACCAACTGTTCGTTGCACAGCCAACAGAGGTGAAAAGGAAGAGAGAAGGGAGCACATCCGGGAAGTTGGCGCGCTGGAGGGGCGCGCACAGAACTCTGGGACTTTTTTTCATTTTTGCAAAAATCTTCTTTTTTTTTCCTTTGTACAAGCAAAAAGAAAGAACAAAAATCGGAGATCTTTAAGAAAAATTCAGAATTAGTGTGATTTATAGATTTTATTTACTTTTTCAACATACTTTTTGGTCGATAAGCCCTAAAATTTGCTCATCATTATAAAAGTCGCCACCTCCGAAAACAGACCTTTTCCAAGATTGACCGAGATTTTGATGTTTTATTTACATGTTTGAATTTCTCTTTTTCTAGAGCAAAAAGTTATTTTTTAAAAATAGCCCAATCTTTTAATCGACTGCAGTTGCTACTGCGCAGCGGTCTACCCCATGGGCGTTGTTTTGTTTGTGGTTTTGAAGTTTGCACAAAATTCTCAAGAATTTCGTATTTTTCTCACAATTTCTCAGTTCTAACAGCTCTTATTCCGCTCCAGAGGCCTAAACCTAACCATATTTTACCTCGATCGCCTCAAGATATCGATGCAGTTTGCTTTTGTCACCAAATATGGCTTGTTAAATTGATTTTGAATATAACTTCTTCTCTACACTTGACCGATTCTAGAAGTATTTCTCGAAGACAAAGCTAGACTGGACGCTAAACGATAAGAAACTCTTTTTATTTTTGCTGTCGTTGCTCTTAGACTCTTGAATGGCGCTTGTAGGAGTTCTAGGTAAGTAAGTAATTAATGTTTACAATAAATATTTATCTTGCTTGAGTATTAACTTTGTTGAAGAATTCGAAAGCTTGTAAGCTTAATATTTATTTAAGTACTGTCTTACCAGTAATTCAATCCAGGCAAATGCTTTCTGAAATTTCACTGATTTGACATTTTTGCTCAGCTTCGAAACTGTAAGTATATACCTTTCTTTGGTGTACAGTGTAGCTTTGCTCTTGAAGATGATGCTTAACAAATATTATAACAACATTGATTATGAGATTTGTGCATTTATGGAATTAATAGAAATAGATATTTTTTATGTCTTCAATACAGTGTATTCTGTTGACAAGAAAACAATATAGTGTTTTAATATGAATACTATAGAACTCTATGATACATCAACATAGCCTACATAGCAGCCCTAATAAGGAAACTAACCTCCTCAGTCCGCCCCTAAAGAAGTCTGCTGTGCAGGCTAAAATGTATAGCACTGGGAAGCAAGGGTGGCCAAGTGATGAGAGCAGCTGAGACACCTCTTTGGACTCCTGGGTTCAATTCCAAGCTGACAGCACATCACATGTGACTTGCATTTGTTAGTTTGTTCTCTCCGTTGCTTTGATTGTTTTTCTCCAAATCAGTATGATCCTCCAGTTTTCCTCAGTTAAAATGAACTAGTGACCTGAGAGATTGCATGCATAAGATATTAGAAATATGTAGTGGTACCTATAGTGTGTGCGAGAGAGAGTTCAGTCCCCCAATTATTGCACTATATAGTACTAGATGACACCAGACACTTAAATAATACTAACAGTTAATTTAACTGCAGCAGAGACTTCTTCCCAGTGAAAATTGCTCTTACTAACATGTCACTTTTAGTTCTAGGTATCAGTTTGTTACATCTAAGCTGTTGCTTGGGTCAAGATTTACCAGTCCAAACTGGATCTGTTGGAGTATTCTTCCACTATAAGATACCTGTCAACAAGTTTGCATCAAACCGTAAGCACCTTATTTGTTACAAGTATGAATCAGGTCAGCCCCTTAAACTGCATTTCTATTGCATTTTAGCATCATCTCCAGGTGATGTAAAGTTCACAGTTTCTAAACTCGGAGGCCCTGATTTACCAAAGTGGCTTCACCTAGAGCAAGACGCACCATCTGAGGTAGCATACATCTATGGAACCCCTCCAAGCAATAGTCCAAACAATATTACACTAGAGGTTTGTTTCAAAATAATCATACATGAGTGATAATCAATTTGTAAGAATTAATTTATTTGATACAGTTGTAAGCTTCAGGAGCTGGTTCTACGATGCCTGGATATTGTTATCGACTGGATAAGAGCTATAAATTTTATCTGCTGTATAAGAATTTATCTGGTGATAGTACTTATCCAGGCTTCGTACAACTGGCTCCAGTAGTTCAATTTTGTAGCTGTTTTTAATTACATGTGATTTAAAAACTTAAGTTTGAATGTATTTTTATGTAAATTTCAGATAACTGGATGGGATAAAAGTACTTATGCAACAAACAGGAAAAATATAGTCATCGATATTGACAGCTCAAAAGGTACAGTTGAATGAATGAATGAATGAATGGATGGATGGATGGATGGATGGATGGATGGATGAATGGACAAACAAATGAGTGAATGAATAACTGAAGCAATGAAATCTTATGAGATGTAAACATTTTCCAACTTCAGAACCACCAAGATATGTAGCAGAGTTTATTGTAATAAACTTCAATTTAGATGACTTTTTATTCAAGTTGGAACCTGCCATCTTTGAAAGAAAACTTGAAGATATCTGGAGATCTCCTAAAATTGATCTTAAGACTGTTAAAGTTGAGTCAATGTTGGATAGGGGAGGACGAGTTCCTTTGCCTCCAGGCAAGGAAGGGTGAGTTTCCTTTACAACCCAAGTTTTAATGAGGGCATAAACATTATTGCCGGTGCATGACCTGGTTGTTTACATAATGGCCCTCAAATACAAATCCCAATTGACAAGGAAGCAAACCAATTGGCTATTTACAAGCATGGTCAAGAAACTGAATTTGAACCTACTCTACACTACACCCACACTACTGTACCCTACTACACTATTTTACCTTACTACACCCCCCTTCACTACCCTACTACACCCTACACTACTGTACCCTACACTATACCGTACCTACTACACCCCCTTCACTACTCTACTATACCCTACACTACTGTACCCTACTACACCTCCTTCACCCTACACTATCATACCCTACACTACCGTACCCTACTACACCCCCTTCACTACCCTACACTACCGTACCCTTCTACACCCTGCACTACTGCACCCTACTACACCCTACACTACCATACCCTACTGCACCCTACACTACCATACCCTACTACACCCCCTTCACTACTCTACTATACCCTACACTACTGTACCCTACTACACCCCCTTCACCCTACACTATCATACCCTACACTACCGTACCCTACTACACCCCCTTCACTACCCTACACTACCGTACCCTACTACACCCTACACTACTGCACCCTACTACACCCCTTCACTACCATACCCTACTACACCCTACACTACCATACCCTACTACACCCCCTTCACTACCCTACACTACCGTACCCTACTACACCCTACTACACCCTAAACTACCGTACCCTACTACACCCCCTTCACTACCGTACCCTACTACACCCTACACTACTGCACCCTACTACACCCCTACACTACCATACCCTACTACACCCTACACTACCATACCCTACTACACCCCCTTCACTACCCTACACTACCGTACCCTACTACACCCTACACTACTGCACCCTACTACACCCCTTCACTACCATATCCTACTACACACTACACTACCATACCCTACTACACCCACCCTACTCTACACTACACCCTACATTACCCTACCCTACTCAACTATACCTTACTCTACAGTAATGATCTGTACATGGTCGTCTGTTTCAGTGTATTCATTGCTATTGGTGGAGATGAAGAGTACACTCTACTTAAGGAGGATTGGCTAGGTTGTCTGGGACTCAAGCCAGCTATTAGACAAAAGTTTGATCCCTCAAATCACTGGGTCATTGACTGGTGTAAAGTAAAACTTGTAAGTTCTTTTGTACAGAAATGTTAGAATTGTGTAGCAGAATAACCTTGAGCCTCATACTACCATAAAACAATGACCCAGTCAGTCAGTCAGTCAGTCAGTCAGTCAGTCAGTCAGTCAGTCAGTCAGTCAGTCAGTCAGTCAGTCAGTCAGTCAGTCAGTCAGTCAGTCAGTCAGTCAGTCAGTCAGTCAGTCAGTCAGTCAGTCAGTCAGTCAGTCAGTCAGTCAGTCAGTCAGTCAGTCAGTCAGTCAGTCAGTCAGTCAGTCAGTCAGTCAGTCAGTCAGTCAGTCAGTCAGTCAGTCAGTCAGTCAGTCAGTCAGTCAGTCAGTCAGTCAGTCAGTCAGTCAGTCAGTCAGTCAGTCAGTCAGTCAGTCAGTCAGTCAGTCAGTCAGTCAGTCAGTCAGTCAGTCAGTCAGTCAGTCAGTCAGTCAGTCAGTCAGTCAGTCAGTCAGTCAGTCAGTCAGTCAGTCAGTCAGTCAGTCAGTCAGTCAGTCAGTCAGTCAGTCAGTCAGTCAGTCAGTCAGTCAGTCAGTCAGTCAGTCAGTCAGTCAGTCAGTCAGTCAGTCAGTCAGTCAGTCAGTCAGTCAGTCAGTCAGTCAGTCAGTCAGTCAGTCAGTCAGTCAGTCAGTCAGTCAGTCAGTCAGTCAATGCATGCTTGTTTTGGTAGAGACTACCACTAAATCTAAAACCGTTTTATTTCTTCTTCAGTATGACACTAAAGATCCATCTTACATTGGCAATGCCTCTTTCCAAAAGTCTGACTTCAAAGACCCTATAATACAATCTTCCTACTCACCACCCAAGATGGATCCAGTCCCAAGAGATTATGGTGATCTCTATGTTGTTGTGCTAATCCTGCCGATCATCATTGTTCTTCTTATTGTTATTGTCTTGGCAATAATTATGTGTTGTTTCCGTGAAGGAAGGTTAGTATTCACCCTTCTAATAAATGCCAAAACGTATTGTTTTCTGCGATTGACGTCAAATTTATTCTTTTGAAACTTGTACAATGTGAATGCAATTGAAAAAAATAAATTTGACGTCAAGTGCGGAAAACAAGCATTGTGGGATTTATTAAAAAGGTGTATAGCTTGCCTATTTTACTTTGCATCATGTTTGCTTAAAATCTTTTAACAAGGAAGCACTTAAAAGTGTCAATGACTGATCATCTGGATATCCATTATATTATGTTGAACGTAAATATCTGTATGTGTTATATTTATTCATTCATTCATTCATTCATTCATTCATTCATTCATTTATTTATTTATTTATTTATTTATTTATTTATTTATTTATTTATTTATTTATTTATTTATTTATTTATTTATCTACTTATTTATTTGTTATTTATTTCAGAGCAAAGCGTGATGCTAAAACACCTCGGTAAATAGACACATACAATCATTACCCATCTGCAGGTCTGAGTCCCTGAAAGCCGATTAGCACTAATCCAGGATTAACTCATCAGAAAACCATTGGTTGTAATCCTAGATTAGCGCTAATCAGGCTTTCACGAGCCAGCCCTAGCGGTTTATCTATGTACAAAAAAAAAACGACCAAAACAACAGCTCCTATTTGCTCGTGGCTGATTAAGCTAAGGCTTTGAGTTCTAGGGTACGTTTCTACCGCAGCGCAGACGTTCTTAGGTCAGTGTGGGGATAAGCATTGCGTGACAACTTTACGGACGTCTACGACGTGACGTGAATGAGGATGCCGTGCGCGCTGACGGATTTTGTTCGAAATGACCGTTGACGTCGTCTGGACGTCAAGAAGAGGACGCGAAATGGTGTCCTTAACGTCGAGTCGTGACGTCAGGGTCGTCACGCAACGAACGAGTTTGATATTTTCGTTATCTCTCGCCTGTTCTCACGTCGCGTCGGGTTTGCTAAATCAGTCAATGTTTGCTTGCTACCAAGGAGTCAGAGAGGCTTGAGCCAGCTTAGCCTGGTCTTCAAGGTCTGCTTTACGTTTATGCGTCAAATGTTACTGTTTATGCGTCAACTATTGTCCTTTATATACTCTCAAACTTTGATATTGACTTCTTAACTTTTAGGCCTCAGCTTAACTATCACGACTCAATCTTACGTACAACGTTTCAATTACGTAAGATGGACAGCGAAAATGGCGACGTTACGCGACGTAACAATGCCCAAACGCCAAGACGAGACTCACCGCCAACTCATACATCTACTCCTTACGAACGGTGAGTTCAGAACATCTGGATTATAACAAATGCCTGCTAGAGGCTCAGTTTCCCGTTCCTTGTTGATAAGGTCGAAGTTTGCAAACAATGGACCACAAACCTCTTAAAAACAAACAACTCTCTAAGGAGGACCCCGGGGAGGGAGGTATTCCTGAATCAAGTTTTTACAGGCGGAGAGGCTCTGTCCCAAGGTCGAAACGCTAACCAATTTATATACCGTTTTTGATAGGAAACGTACCCTTATCATGTACCTTTTCAAGAAAATGGTACCCATTTTGAAAGACAGACTCCGATACTCAACTCGTGAAATCACTACCCTTAGTCGACACGGGTGAAATAGGCATTGCGCATACTCGAAAGTATTAAATAAAACCATTGGAGGTTTAGTAAATCTTGTACGGGAAAAGTTAGTGGTTATTTTCTCCTAAAACATCGCTTTAGTTGTTCTCTTTCCCTGATCAAATGATACACGAGAAATTCGCATAATACATGGCAGATGAATCGGCGGTACTTTTATTTGTCAACACGAACGCGTCCATGAACAATCTCGTCCCCAGAGCCAATTTTTCTTACTGCGCATGCTCGCAGAAAAATACTCGGCTCTGGGGACGAGATTGGTAACGAATTCCCGCCGAATTTTCGAGCATGCACAATGCGTTTTTCACCCACGCCCCCTTAGTCTATTACTAAATTTGTTGAAGCGAGTCCCAAAGGGACGAGAAGTGCGCGAGTGAAGCTCGAGCGCTATAAGTGGCCTTCGTGACTAGCTTTACGAGGCAATGGCGCCCGCATTTTTCATTTTTAAGCGAACGAATACCGAATTTCAAGATGGCGGCTAAATTTAGAACGTTTGACGAATAATTAAACTATAAACAACATTCTACTGTGCTTTAAACTATCATTATTGCCCCATTTTCTAGGAATGTTACTCCCGATGAGGATGAAACACCACGTGGTGCCCCACCCCCTTATCGTTTACCTCCACCAGCAGCCGTTAGTGTGACATCACCTGACGGGACAAGCCATTATTACCAGAACGCAGACCGTACTTAGGAATGGCTTCTTTGAAAACACTGTAAGTATTTCTTTACTCGGAAATGTAGACCAGGATATATCCTGTAGGCCCTAGTAGAAAGGGAACCGACTTCTTCTAATTCGTGTTGGTTGAATTTTAAACCCGTAAAACGGAACATTGATGGAAAGGTGGGGGGAGGGGAGGGGATGAAGCATGCTTGATTTGACTTTTAAGTTGAAGGAGAATTTTCCTCCTTTTATAATGGCAAAAAAGGCAAAGGCTAATGTTTTCCTCGAAATCGCGAGGATTGGTTACCCAGTCTCCCGAGCTAGAGGCTCATGTATCAAGCGTTCGAAGGTGCGCCCTCTACCCCCTCTTTCTATCAGTACTGCCCGTTTTAAGGGTATTTAAAGCTATTTAAAGCTACACGGAAAGGAAAGAAGTTGAAACAAGGATGTGAAGTCACTGGGGATCGAACTAGGGACCTCTCACACCGAAGGCCGCGCACTAACCAACTGTGCCATCCTAATGACTTTTAACTTCAATAAAACCGACATCAAATCCTAGGTATCTTGTGCGCATTCAAGTGCTGGTGCTCTGTTTATGATGGTTTTCCTACGGCTTTGAGTGATGGTGATATTTTGATTTTAGGATAAAGCAAGCCCGTCGCCGTCTCAAAGAAGCAAGGGATGCTAGGCGTCAGAAGAAAATTTGCGCGATTGTATCAATGTTTTAGGTGTAAAAGTAAATACAAATATAAATTGAATGTTTTATATTTTATAGGAAATATTTATAGTAAAACTTTGTCAGTGAAGCAGTAAAGCTAAATTTGTAATTTACCAATTTTTATACAATAGAACGACTACATCAAGTTGAAGTTTGTGGGACATGCAAAGTAGTGACGAATAAACGTACAGAAACATGCCCTAACGACATACCTTGAAACTGTAGTTTTATGTGAATTCAGAAACAGTCTTCTTAAGCTACAATCCCGCTCACAAATATCTGAATCAGTGGGAGGCCAGAACGTTCAGCTATCCCCTCCCCCTTTCAATGTTGCTAGCTACGGCAGAATTGTGCAGCGCGCTGTGAAATGTCGCTGATATGGAAGGGCCAACATTGGAGGAGGGGACGTGAGGAAAAGTGATCAGGTTTTTAGAGCAAGATTGTAGGTAGAGAATATTTCAAAAATGGGCATTTTTAATGTGCGACGAAACTTAGATTTAAGTTTACCAAAGGATTGGGTCGACCACAAATAGACCCAAACAAATATTTAGCAGTGTATTTTTAACATCAAATAGCCACTCTAGTTAAAAAGTATTAGGAGACTTCATAAAAATATTGAGGTGTATTTTCTAACTTAGTTATTGTATTAAGATTGCTTTTATAAGATGAATAAAATGTAAAGGTAACAGTTAATAAGTGATATTTTCAGCTAGAGAATGTACTCTCGTCTTTACTTATGTAGACGGCCAAGCCTCTTTCCTGGTCAATATAAGTCTAGCCTCTTACGCAAACGTTCTTTGGGTCGTTGCGTGATGATCCTAATTAAGGACGTAGTATAAGTCTAACGTCACCGATCAGTCCATGTTTGACTAGTGCACGGTACAACCTTTTCTACAACCTTGCGCAACATAGCTGCACCTTGTGTACACCTATATATGGAGCAATGTCCGCAACGGACAGCACTACTATGTGCCACTGCGTCATCCGCGGAATGCACAGCGCGTGGCATCTAACTTCTCCCTCACTGCCCCGACTTGCATGGTTAGCGTTGTCTCTGGGTTCTACCGTAGGAATAACAACTGGGTTGGGACCGAAATCTTCACCCGTACCCTAAGTCAATACGATGACTCGTGCAGTTCCTCTGGTGTCTGGATGCGTTAATTGTCCAAGGTATTTTGCATTTGGTTTAGGCGACGTGTTCAAATCTGGGTCGATCCGAGCAACTTTTCCCCCTTTCTTATATTGCCCTTCCTTTTCTTTCGTTTTTTTTTCTTTGAGATGAACAAAGTTTATCAACTGCTCCGTTTGAATATATATTTTTGGACACATTTAGGCTAGGAGCGAAAAAAACAGTAATGGAACAGGTCTGAGTTCATTACACTTTAATAGTTTAAATATAATACAGTTCAACTTATACATCTATCTGCTGCGAAATAATTTCTACAAATGTTACTAGGAATATCTTGTTCTTTTTGTTAGCCTGTACACAAAAAAGACGGCAGGGATGCTAAGGGATGAGATCAAGAATCGAATTGGAGATTAAATTCTAAGAGTTCTGCTTAAAAACCGATCGGCATTTCACTGTACATGCGCACTATGCTGAACTTCGACCTCGGCAAAGCAGTTCATTAGTTGATGCGACCTTGACCTAACAGTGACTACCCTATTATGCTCCTAGGCAGTGCCCTTCGCAAAGTCGTACGACAACTCCATTGGCTACATTCGCTGTTGAAAGCCACGCCCATTGCCTTGGTAACCACCTCCCCTAGGTATCAAACCACGCCCTCCAGGACCACCGCGCATTCCTCCACGACTTCCACCCCTACCGGACATATTACCCCTCGAACCTCCACGAGATGAACCTCCTCTACCCGAGTTATCACCCCCTTTGTTCTTGGCAACGGGGGATTTTGGTCGAAGGGACTCGATTTCTTGTGTTGATCCGACTAGATAATCGTCAGGTCCGTTAGTGAAGTAGGATTTGTAGGTCTCGCTTGAGAAATTTGAGCTGGTTAAGTTTGGGCCGACAGACAGCCATCCTAAATGATAATACAGTAAATATACAGTTAATACATGTAGTATTTACTGATAATGTAATCACTGACGAGTGGGATATCCACGGTATGCCACGAGAAACCACTGTATAATTATCTTATCCAACACTATAAAAAATACAGCCAATTACCGCAATGCCTCATTGGACGAGACAGTTGAATATCGCCGAATATACAAAGGATTTCCTGCTTTCTGATTGGCTGAATTTCCTATGGTGTGGGATAAATATACATATGCTCAGTTACCTGGTCTCAGTGTGCTGTCATCACCAAACAAATGCAATCTACGTCTACCCAGACAAAAATGCTCAGCGATGTGAAAGATTTCTGTTGGTTTTTCAAGACTTCCTCCAGGTGGCTAACGAAAAAAATATATAAAAACCGAGTTAAATGTGACATGAGTGACATTTGACTCGTCGTCTTGTCACATTTGAGTCGTTGTCTTGTCTTGAGTAAAGTGGAATCCCGTAAATGCGGCCAGCTACAAGCCCAAAATACCGTAACTGCGATCTCTAGTAGCTGGACCAAAATGAGTTGGTCGTAATAGCGGAGTGGCTGGATTAGCGGGATCGCCTTAGGGAGGGGTTCTACTGTAAATGGTGCAGTGAACTAAAAGTGAGTGAAGAGGTTTTCTAGATCAGGGCCCGGTTGTTCGAAAGCCGATTAGCGCTAATCCGGGGTTAACTCTAAAGAAAACATTCGGAGTTAATCCTGGGTTAACGCTAATCCACTTTCGAACAACCGGGCCCTGATCTAGAAAACTGTAGATCCCACGTACTCTAGAAACATGAAGGTCAGGGAGAGATATTAAGAGAGCTTTGTTGAGGGCCACGCATTTTCACATCGTATTCCATTAAACCGTTTTATTGTGTGTGTATTTGTAGGATAGTTTTAGGGTTACGTTGTAGTCCACTCCCAGACTCTCTTTCTTGCCAGTCCAGGACTCGCGGAGAAAGGAGTCCTGGAGCGGCAAGAAAGAGTCTGGGACTGGACTAGGTTACGTTGAAGATTGTGTTGTGTTTCACATTTTACACTGAATACATACCTCCTCCGTGATAATAAGGTCTATATCCACGTTAGCGTGTATAAAATCCCCATCAGTACTTCGTCTAACTGTCCCTTTAATCCCCATTAAGCAGTGTTCCTTGGTGTGTTGGAATATTGCATTGGGTTCAAGGTATTTCACGTTACCAGGATTGGTCTTATTGGTTTTTATCCAACAAATGTCTTCACAGCGACGAAAACCCCATTTCCTTAGACACTGAAAGAATACAGTTAAATTGATTCAATATGGGCGCAGAAAGGTTGTAGGAAAATCTTTTTTATTTACTAAGAATGAAAGTAGATGGAGCTTTAGTGGTATTTAGCTGAACAAGACTCCGTGGAAGAGCTGATGATGAATGATGCTGCTGCCACCATGATGATGATGATGATCTTACATGACTGTACTTACATGACTTACATGACTGGGTTCCTGTGTAAGTCTAAAATAAAGTATCCTATGTACAGTGTACCTTTCTTCCCTCAGTTAAGCCCTCATGAGAACCACACCAAAGGAAAATGAATGACCTTTGAGCAGCCACTTCTTCAATGTCAAGCTTCATGATCTAAAAGTAAAGACAAATAATGCTATTTAACATTCACACATGGCAGCACCTCCAACTGCAATATTTAGCACTGTACCATTATTCCATTCCATCGCCAAGACTAATGCTCAATAAACTCAGCTAAATTTTCTTTCTCTTCTCTTTTCCCCTTCTTCCCTTTGCCCACTCAATTCCCTGCTCCTTCCCTACTCCATCCCCAGCCCCTTCCTGTCCCTTCCCTACTCAATTCCCTGCTCCTTATTACTTCCCTAGCCCTCCCTTACTCAATCCCCTGCTGTGTCCCTTCGCTCCCCTCCCCTACTCAATCACCTGCTACTTTCCTACCCGACCCTCCTCAATTCTGTTCCTCCTCTCCCTCCTCAATTTCCTGCCACTTCCCTCCCCTCCCCTACTCTATTCCCAACTCCTCCCTCTCCTCTCCTACTCAATTCCCTATCACTTGCCTCCCTCTCCTCAATTTCTAGCCCCTTCCCTCCTCTCTCCTCCCCTTGCAGATGTATGCACAGTACTCACATCTTCCCATGTCCAAGGTTTCCAGTTGAAAGAGACACCAGCATCTCTTCTCTGGTATTCCTCTAGAGGGGGATCCACCAAAATCACATCAAACTTGCAGTCTAATTCACTGAGGTCATAGGTTATCAGGTCAGCCCTTAGGTACCTATTAACATAATTTCAAATAAATTACTACTTAATCATCATAAATTCCTCCACTTTCACCATCATCATATTCATTATTGTTGTTTTTCCACTGCCACTGTTGTCCTCATCATAATCATTATCATAAAATGAGTCTATATGATATAAGTCTGCTAGAACTTCAATTTCACTCTTTACTAGCTGACCATTTGTGGCAATAATGAAAAGTAATATTAAAAGAATAACCATCATATAACATGCCCTGTGATTGGCTGAAGGTAGGAGTACTGCAAACTCTAAATGTTTACACAGCATGTGTGTGCACTTTTCAAAATTCCGTTCAGTGTAAATGAATACTGAATGTGCTCAAAAACAATGTATTTTATTAAATAAATAAAAAAACTTGCCTGCTGTGGTGTGTGCAGACTTAGAGCACTTGGCAATTGATCAGTACATACAGAGAAGCATTGACAAGCACTCAGCTATGCCTCATGCTTCTCTACTAACTAAAGACTTCTCTTGTGTTCTGATCAATCTTTGTGCTCTCCAAATCTGCACAGAACATGCATGTATGTTTCCATTTCTTCAAGCAACTGTACCTTTAGTCCAATACCCCTTCAAAAACCCACCCTCCATTCCCTGGTTCTACTCTAGGGTCTATGTTATCAGCTTACTCACATAGGAGGGGTTGCTCTTTTAGCAATAATTTCATCTTTTAGTCTTATAAGCTCTCTTAATTTAGGGTATTCTTCAAATCTATCAGCAAGACCTGAAAATAACCCAAAATAAATGCATAAGAAAAACAGATAGTTTTACATCAAAGCTCAACACTCAGAGAAAATTAACAAAAGAAACCCAAGAAAATAGCCTCCTTCACAACATCCTTTTGGTCATCACTCAATGCTCAGCTCTCGACATTATGGTTGTGTGATGGCCCAGAGTACATCTGCAAAGGAGGCTAAAAAACATGATTGGAAAAATATTATTTGTACTCTAAAATAATCTACTACATTATTTACAAATCAGAGCCTTTGGGTTGTTTGAACATACCGACATCTCTAATGAAGTTATGAGGCCTTTGTCCAGTGTCCACAAAATGCTGGCAGTAGTCATTATGAGGGTTAGCACTTTGTGTACCCTGCAAAAAGAAAACTATGCATTACTATATTGTACAGTTTCCTGGAGGGAGGGGAGGACACTCCAATATGGGGGAGGGGAGGGGAGGAGAGGGGAGGGGGGTTCTCCCATATGTTTTAGATTGGAATGATCATTTTACCTTTAGAGGTGAAAAATCATGAGATTGGTACCTCTTATATGCTCTTTTACAGAAATTGGTTCCGCATTGAGATTTCACACATTTTATCTGTACCTTGTACAGGTAAAAATATCTTGAGCTATGGCAATTTTGTTACTTTTATGAATGAAAGTTTAAATTTCAACTGATCGTCCCTGACCAAAACATAAGCAAGTCTTCCTTCCTTCCTCCCTCCCTCCCTCCCTCCCTCCCTCCCTCCCTCCCTCCCCTCCCCTCCTCCAGGATCTTCCACCATCCTGATCCTGCAAGTATTTAAAGCCGTAGAGTTACACAGATTATTCATCATGGTACATCAACCAGTCAGCTTCTTCTTTGAGTGACAAAATATCTGAACAAAAATTTCCCAGATTTTGAATTACCTTTAAGAAATGACTTGAGTCTTTGTACTCTTCTTCTACAGTTTCATATGCATCATCATCACCCTGTAAATTGAAACAGTATCAACTGTAAACAAGCAAAAAGCTTTTAATGAAACAATATCATTTTAGTTTGATTCCATTTAGCATTGTCTAATATCAAACTAGACACCAACCAGGAAAGGTCACTTTATGGATCAAGGTCAGCAGAACTTGTATAACATTATTAAATCTATGAGTTACCATCATTTGAAGGGCTCATCATGAAAATGACCTAAGTGACTTTTTGATAGATGTCCAGGCATTGATTTTTTGGCATAGGAAATTTAATTGATATCTTTTTATACCATTGAAAAAATCATCAAAAAAGTCACTTAGGCCATTTTCATAGGGGGGCCCTTCATTTGCACATTACTTGCTGGATGAGACAAAAGTCTCAACTGGAAATAGGAGACTATTGTGAGACTATTGTTCGGACAGTCAATCAAATAGGTGGAGTTTTCACCAATGATATTTGAAAATGCCACCAACTTGTTTGACCATTGGACATTGTGTTGGATTCCAATCAAACCTTTTGCCTGAAGCAGTGTGTAATTATGCAAACGGTGGTGATAAAGGTAATCCTTACCTCTTCAATCCTGTCTTCTTTGTTTGTTGATTGTAAAACCTTAAGAAATAAAATATGGAAAAAATTAGTTGAAGAGATGCTGGAGATAGCCGACTGAGGTTTTAGTCATTTTGCTCTTTTACTCAGTGGATCAGTCACTTCTTTCCCTTGATCATAATCCATCTATCCAATTATTCTGTTACTTATTTGATCATCCATTTATTCATCATCTTGTCTATTGTTTTCATTCAATCATCCATTCATTCATCCATTCTTGCTTACAAATAATCATGCATGCACTTACTAATTCATACATTCAAATCATTACCTCATTCATTCATTCTTTCATTCATTCAAGAAGTCACTTGACTAGTAACTCATTCATCTATTCATTCATTCAGCCATCCATCCATTCATTCATTCATCAATTCATTCATTCATCTATCCATTCATTTATTCATCCACCCATTTATCCATTCATTCATCCACAAATTCATCCATCTTCATCATTACTTGTCCATTTATCCATTCATTCATCCACTCACTCTACACATTCATTTATCTATTCTTTCATTCCCCCATCCACTCATCAATTTGTTCACCCACTCATCCATTCATTCATTTTTTCACCTATTCATTTGTACCTTAACAGATCCAGCTGCTATTCCAGGAAGTATTGCAGAATCATCTGCTTTTCTTTTACTTGGAGGCTCTTCTTCACTAGCTGTTGTCTCACCCTTGGACTGTAATTTCTGTTGCTCTAATTCACTTTTACTTCCAAGTAATTCCCCTATACCGTCAGCTCCTGATGCTCCAAGCTGTACAAACAACATATATAGTCAGTTTACAGTCACAAAGTGTAGAGTAGAATCCCAAAAACTCCTACTCTCATGTGAAGCTAAATAATCTTCGAGATTATTGAGAGTTTGAGATAACCAATAGTATTTGACTGAGAAAAAGACTCGAGGGAAATGGGTTAATTTGTGTTTGAGAGCAGGGATTTGAGATTTTTGGTAGCAATTGACTGAACAAATGACTCAAGGGAAATGGGTTTGTGTTTGAGATGGTAAGAGTTTCGATAAATAAGGTGAAGTGGTACTGTAAAAGCAGCACAGTATTCACAAATAGGAGTTTTCCAATACTAATGAATACTAGATTCACAATACAGGAAGCCATATCACCCTCTCCAAGGTCAAATCATTTGTTGAACTTTGTGATATAATTATAAAATAATGCAAACAGTGGTTGCAGGCAATCAATGGACCAGTGTTTGGTGTAAATTATAGTAAGAGTCTATAATTTCAGGGAGTATCCCTAGCAGCAACTGTCCTAAATTGGCATTTTATGGGTTGACTCCCATTGGGCAGCTGGTCATCTATTCTGCTTATTGCTTATATGCACTGTAGGGAAACAGCAGACAGTAAAGAGAATAACATGACCTTCTCTTTTCACACCTGACGATGAGAGTTTGGTACTTAAACATGCTGAGCATGACATTCCCATTGATAGCAAATGGGAAATGACTCACTTTTGTGTTGCAACTGCAACAACAGACACAAAAGGTTATGTGATCCTCTCTGCTGTATGCTGCTTCTTGTGTACTCTACATGCATGTCGAAATACACCTGATCAGGACTCCCCTCCCCCATCCCTTAAGCTCCACATTCTGTCCACTTTTCAGACTTTTCCCCCTCGTTCTTAGCAAATACATCTCGTTTCACAATAAAATAAATCCCATGCTGAATAGTGTGGTACATCAAGTGAAATCTTGAGAGCTTATAATGTATAATTTCATTTTTGCCGGTTCGCTCTACAACTTCACGACTCCAAGACCATGCTCGACCATGCTTCAACCAAATACCTGCTGGGCCAGAAGTTGACGTCTCAGCTTTGACCTTTCTCTTATCTCCTTTAATCTGTCACTCATAATGACATAAACAGGAATCGAAGGTCAGGAACTCCAGGAAAAACAGCAAAATATGCTCAAAAAGTTTTACAAAAATTTAGGAAACAAAATGGCGGCGATCGCGGGCGCTTACGTCATGATCAGCGGTACAGCTTAGTGACCTAGCCTTCATGCTAAGTAACCAGGCGATATTTATGGCGGCAAATTGTGCAAAACTTTCCATGAACAAAAACATTGAGAAAAAAATGTATTTTTTAAGCTCAAAAACCAAAAAGCAACTTTAATTTTATGGTATAGTTCTCTTAGAAGGATGAATATAGGTTCTAAAGACGATAAAAAACGCAAGAGGCTGAAACAGTGCAGTATCGAGGAGAGTTTCAAAAGACATAGGAAACACGTCGAACAAGGTTGTGTACATGTGTAATTAATTTTTGTTTTGTAATTCGAATCGTGATTACTCTGCGGCTTTGAAGAATACATCTATAAAGCATTTAGTAACGATGTCTGCTGGTGACTTTGAGGAGTTGTCCCAAACTGCCACGACAACGTCTAGGGAATTCATTTCCATGTTAACACAATGATAAATTATCTCCATCAAAGGCCATGAAAAATTAATTGTTCAACAGTGATCGATAATTGTTCATCTTTCGTGATTTTAACCCGTTAGATTTTGACAGCAATATTTAATATAACTTTCTTTAACGTCGCTTTATTTTATTTTTCTTCTGCAAAGAAATGATTAGAATTCTAAATTCCGTGAAACGTCTACTTTTGAAATGACGTGTCGTGTTTTGCAATTCGATATCTGTAGTTTTGAAGTTTGTAATGTTATTCTCAGAAAAGTCACTAAAGATGGCCTCTGCTAAGGTGACCCCAGAAGACCCTGATGTAGCTCTACGGAGAAGTCTTCTTGCTCAAGCTGCAGAGAAACGGTAAGACTAGCCATTAAAGTAAATACAGCCCTTAAAATTAAAATTAAATTTTTAAATTTATCTTGAATATATTATTGAGAATCAATATGTAATCTTTTTTCTCTAGTTTATAATTTAAGTAGATGATAACAACAGAACCCAATGACATCCCTTTTTTATCTTGGTTTATTGATTTTCCCAGTATATTCAAAATTGTATTTGAAATATGACCATCAGTATATTCAAAAATATGTACAATTTCTTGCATAATCAAACAATACACTGCAAAACAATAAAAAACATTTGGGTTTTGTTATTTCAAGCATGATAAATAAAAATCAATGAATGGATGGATAAAATACAAAAACAAATGCAAGACCTTTCTCCCATGTTTGTTCCTTTGGGCAAATTCTTTGTGTACCTGACACACTTGATATAATTCAACAGACAAACAAAGGACTCCAAAGGAGAACAATTGAACATAGCTAACAAAAGATATACATGTCTTTTCTGGTTAACAAAGAATGACCATTCCTTTGTCAGTCTGTTGATTTTCATACTGTTTTATCTATCAATTATGTATGTCTTTTTGTAAATAGAGGTGGAATTCCCCCTCTTTTATAGAAAGTTGTTAATAATATTAAAACCTTGATATCTTAAACCACTTAAATAAAAAAGTCTCATAAACTCAAGCTACAAATTTATACTTTTGTGGATGTTCATCTGTGTTGGATGTATAACTAATGTAGGTTTAAACTTTTGATCGCAAAGAAAGGTTTTACTGACTAACTTTGAATGACTTAATTAACACCATCAGTCACTGAAGAAGACCAAAGAGTTGGTTGAAAATTCTGAGATAAATTAATATCCTGGGTTGTGAACAAAAGTTTAAACCTATATTAGCTACACTGTATAAATATATAGATTCAGGTCCAGCTAAATAGGTAAGGAAGCTCTATTTTTACATGTATTACTGACCATAATAGTTTGATAGCAAAGGTGACCATACAATGTCATTTCCA
Organism: Telmatactis stephensoni; assembly: GCA_029948255.1. NCBI lineage: Eukaryota > Metazoa > Cnidaria > Anthozoa > Actiniaria > Isophelliidae > Telmatactis > Telmatactis stephensoni. The sequence goes on from JALIZF010001789.1 coordinate 732,064, forward strand.
CTTAAATAGTCTTATTTAAGGCTTTGGGCTTGGGATCCCTGTGGAAAATCAGAGCTCCTCACCTTTGAATTTCTGGGGCGACCTATACTTCTCAGAAGATTTTATCCAATTGGTGAGCCACCAGAGAATCTAACAAAAGAAACTTTTGAAAATGACAATGACAACAATAGATTCTTTTGTTTTATGAAACGAATAATATTAGATGACATCTTATGAAGAAATACAAATTACCTGGAATTTCTAATTAAGAAGTCCAGTAAGTGAGAGTTGCTTGAGATAATAATCACGTATGTGAACATTTTTTCGAAATTCAAGGTTTTCAGTAAAGCAGCCCAGTATTACCAGTCCCATTGCGATATCAGAAGGATCAGGGTCTGATGTCGCTGTAGAGGCAAGTGGTAGTCGTGAAGGTCTGAGTGAGAATGATGGAGAGACATCTACTGGTACATTGGAATTATTTGATAGCTTTCCAGAGTAAGTTCATCTCAATTTTCTTTTTAACACTTTACCATTTTGGTTCTTCAAAAACACCAATAATCAGTGTTTTCACAGATGTCTGGTGTTTTACTAGTCTCCTTCACATCAGATTTTGTATTGCGTGACAACACTGAAACTGAATACAAAGGAGACTAGTGTTTCAAGCACTGGCGATAGTTTTGATGGGCAAATTACAATGTATGCTACACATAATTATATAGGAAAACACTGTGCATGATCAACTCTACAATCAATATCTCTTTTTGTAAATAAAATAATGTAGTCTATATAAATAGGTTTTCTCATGGCCAAAACACAGGAAGCCCAATAATTGCTATATTTGTACTGTACTTTTCAGTTCACCTCCATTGCCAGAAGAATTTGACTATCCACCTAGTGATGCTGAACCAAGAATCACATCAGGAGTAAGTAACAATGTACTGATCATCATCATCATCATTATCCAACATCATCATCATCATTAGATTATAATCCATCATTATCATTGTCCATTATCATCGATCACCCATCAGATTATTGTCCATCATCATCATTATCATCATCATCATCATCAGATTGTAATCCATCATTATCATTGTCCATCATCACCTATCACCCATCAGATTATTGTCCATCATCATCATCATCATCACCATCATCACCGTCATCATCATCATCATCATCATTATAACTTTAATCTTCCTTACACCTGATACTTATAAAGTAGTTGGTAACCATGGTGCTTACCATAGTTGGTAACCATAGTGCTTACATCTACATCTACATTTTATTAGTCTCGCAAGGGGGAGCCATCACTGCGAGACATAAAATAATAATAATAATAAATTACAAATTATAATAATAAAATAATAAAATATCAAGACATCCAATCAAGATAATAAGACATCCTACCTTACAGGGGCTATCCACCCACAGCAAAACAAGGAACGCCCCCAATATGCTTACCATGGTTGGTAACCGTGTTACTTTTTTGAAAGAGGGTTAGTGATAACCCAACATTAAAATCATTGGTTTCATTTAAGCCTAACCTCAGTGCCCTTAAACAACCAAACCCATGAGTCTATTAACTACTTTAACTACTTAAATGTTACTGCTATTAACATAGTATTGTTTCCATTAGGGTGCCCCATTGTGTACTTTAAACAGAACTCCAGCTTGCTGTGCTCCATTACCACCCCCCATGCCCCAACCAGACCACACTGTACTGATAAGAGTAAGTTCAAGAATTCTCAAATTTCCATTCTCCTGAAGAAGTGACAACCAGCATTTCTACTAAGTATCAATTGGTATCTCAAACACCAGCTGCTTTCACTCAATAAATACTCTATGTAATATTGAAGGCTCATTGTATTTTAACACTGAATTGTTGATTAAGTGTCGGCTACTTCAAAATTGTTGCTAGATCTCTGTCAGAAGAACATATTGTACTTTTCTGAAAGACAATTGAACACAAATTACATCATTGAAAGTATATTGTTATCAAAGTCTTAGTTCTTGTCAAAGTCCTCTAACAGAAAAGTTAGAAATTATTTTCTTAGAATCTCTTTGTTAATTTTATTTAGGTATCAAAAAATGGTGATTTTGCTCAGCCTCCAAAGCCTTCATACAGTACTTACAGGTAAGAGTAAAGATGAGGTCATTCAATTCAACCCAGTTTAATGGGTACCATTCAAATGCTACATAGATGTTGAGGTTGTTGCTTAATTCTAGCAAGTTAAGAGAAATGGAATCCCTGTCACTTGTCCTTGAGTTGTAAAGAACAGGACCCTTCTGTAAGCCAACTAAATAGTATTCATTCATAGCAATTTACTTGTTTTAGCTTCAGCTTTACAGTTTCTGTTAGTAAATTTGTTTACATGGGTAAGGGTGTTAAGATTGCATTTGTGTTTGAACTGCTTCAAATGAATGCATATAATTATGTAAAACCTTTTTTTCTTATTTGCAGAGATAAATGGGACAAGGATCATGTACGAATGCCATGTTCCATTGAAAATCTTTATCCAATACAGGTAAGGAATACATGTGATTTGGCAAATGGTAGGTAGTTGTTGGGAAAAAGTGACAGGTTGAAAAAGGTTGAAATACAAGCGAGAAAGAGCTGATATTACTATGCACTGTTCGAGTCCTGGCTCGTACACTAGATCATATGTGAGTTGAGTTTGTTTGATGTGTTGTTCTCTACCATGCAACGAGGGTTTTTTCTCCGGGTTCTCCAGTTTTTCCTCCCTCAGCAAAAATAAACATGTGAGTTGAGCGCTGTATGAGGACTATATTGAATGTAGTGATAGTGAGCGTGAATGTGTCTCAGAGATATTAGCAGTAATGCTACTCTGAAATCCAAGGATAAACTAAAATATTTGATTTGATTTGATATGGTGTCAGCCACATGTAAATGTCATATACCTTGTGATGTTTTGATTACAATGTATATTACCATTTTGCTAGAATTCTGACAAGAAAGTACAAAAAAGATGGGAACTTATAGAATCAACACTTCTTGGTCCAATTAAAAATTCTTATGATTTAAAGGTAAAGTTCGTCATGACAGTAGATGGTGATGAATTTTAATTACTAGTGAGATTTCCTCAAATTAAGCACCCTAGGTACTTATTTCAAATTTTATGGTCAATGTGGTATTTAATCTGGGGGGCACTTATTCCAGGGGGGTGGCACTTACATGTATTCCAGGTCATGCATAATATAAAAACATGATTCCTCAAAAGGAACATGCCATAACTCTCTAATAAAAAATAATGCCATTTTCTGTTGATCACATATTGTGTCATATTTCTTGAGGGGAGGGGACAGGTGTCTAATCAAAGGGGTGGCATTTACATTTTGTATTTCATCTTCAAGGAGCATTAAATCAAGAAAGTACAATACAGGCTGTACTATATAGAAGGTCCCTACTATCATTTTGCTAAGTAAAATTTGGCATTGATCATTTATTCAAACTTGTAATAAATTATTGCATTTTTTGGTGTCTTTATCACATAGGATGCAATCCTGAAGTACAATGCTAGATACTCATCAAGGTGGAATTTTGAAGCCTTACACAGCTACTTCAATGAAGTAAGATGAATAAGCAGCTTTTTTGAAGAGTTTTGTTTAAGAAAAACCCAACTTCTCATTTGGAATATAGCATAACCTACACATTGATCAGAGTACTTACTTTGATCCCTTTATTGCATGGCAATGCAGATGTGAGGCTTAACGGCTTTGCATGACGAGAATAAAAACAGTTGCAAAGAAAATTGTTGTTAAATCAGCATAAACTGATACCTGTTTGATGGGCTTCCTGTGTTTTGACACAGGAATCCCAAAGTCTATTTGACTTCTCTTCTTTCTTTAGGTATTAGATGCAAATGAAAGAAATGATTTTTTTGTAAATACACTTCCTGCAATGGTTAGGTTGGCTTTACAGCTTCCTGAAATATGTACACAGGTATGAATGATAATATCAGTATTTCAGTCAGACAGACACGAACAGTCAGTCTGTCTGTCTGTCTGTCTGACCTGTCTGTCTGTCTGTCTGTCAGTCAGTCAGTCAGTCAGTCAGTCAGTCAATAAGACAATCAGTGATTCATATGGTAATGATTAATCAATTATTGTACATCTGTTCTTGTAGGCAATTCCTCTAATGAAGCAGCACAAGAATCACAGCATTACAATGAGCCAACACCAGGTACAATATTGTGTCATCTGTTGATAATTACCTTTTTTTTTTCACATGAAAAACAAAATTTGCCAGTGAATAGGCTAATTTTTTCTTTTTCCTTTTTCCTTGTCCCATTAAGTTGCATTCATTTTATTTGTGGCTGTGTAGGTTGCATGTTTGCTGGCCAATGCATTCTTCTGTACATTTCCAAGAAGAAACTCTCACAAGCATTCTGAGTATTCTTCATTTCCTGATATCAACTTCAACAGGTATTACATGTACACTTTAATCATTTTTAAGAAGATTATGATTATGAATGAGATTTATCATGCACCAAGTCAGACAAATGTCTTGCCTAGGAACAGGGCAATAGGCTATTGTGAAGCCATTCTTGATATTGTGTTGGGTTCATGATATTTCTAGTTGAAACTTTTGCCTTACATGGTGCATACAGTCAAACCCGGACACCTCCCATAAGGGACACCTCACTTAAGTGGACAGCAATCCTCAGTCTCTTTTGACAAACTTTACAGTTTTAACCTCCCATAAGCAGACACCATTTCCTGGTCCAGAGAGTGTCTGCTTATGGGATGTTCAACTTTATTATGCAAATAGTGATAGAAATACCATTAACTGTGTATCCTGACTGGTTTATTACATTTCAATTTCATTATAAGACAGACAACTGTATAATTTTCCTTGTTTAGGATCAAAGGTAGCTCAGTTGGTTAGCAAAAAGCTTTCTGATGTAAGAGATCTCAAGTTTGATTCCCAGTCACTTCACACTAGTTTTGACTTCTTTCCATTCTGTGTAGCTTTAAGTAGCTTTAAATACCCTTAAAATGGAGTACTGATGGAAAAAAAAGGGGCAAAGAGGGCACTGCCAGCTTCCTGGAAGACATCCAGTGTTCAGCTGAAGGAACTATTAACACTAAATATTAGACAAGTGTTTCACATTTTTATTAGGTTATTCCAAGGTGGCAAGGGTGGAACAAGCACAGTGAAATCAGAGAAACTAAAAGCAGTTCTGCATTACTTCAAGTGTGTCACTCAATCAAGTAAGCAATTTCTTTTCAGAGTTTTTCCAGAGGTGAGGCAGGATATATTTCATGTAAAAATAAAAATAATTTTAGTGCTATCTTGTGAATTGGGAAAATCTCAGTCTATTTCTAATAAAGATGTCTTATGTTCTTGTCTTTTTAGCTCCATCAGGAGTCATCACATTTCAGAGACAGTCTATTGCTGCTGACATGTTTCCAAGATGGGACAAATGTCCATCAAAGTTTACAAGGCTTCATGTTTCTACTGTGGGTAATATTGAAGATGATGGTGCTGGGTTTTTACAAGTAAGGGAATAATAATTTTTGCCTTTTTTAAATGTTTCCATATTCCTTCTCTTGTTCCTGTTCTTCTGAAACTTCCACCCTACGTTTTCCTTTTCCTTCCCTGTCTCCTTAGTCCTTAATCATCCCCCTTTCTCTCTTGCACCCTCCTTCCTCTTCATCTCATTCCTCATTTCCTCCCTCAAGCTCCCTATCCCCTTTCTCTTTCCCTTACCCCCTCCTCCCTACTTATCCCTCTTCCTTCTTCTCTATCCCCTTTCCCTGCCTCCTTCTCTCCCTTACTCCTAGTCCACTTGGTCTCCCTATCTATCCCTATCCCACTTTTTCCATCCATATTTCCTGCCTCCCTCCCTCCTTTACTCACTCCCTCCCTCCCTTCCCCCTCCCTCCCTCGTTCCCTCCCTCCCTTTCTCACTCACTCAGCCATTTCTGCTGCAGGTTGATTTTGCAAATAAGTATATTGGTGGAGGTGTCATTGGAGAGGTAAGTTCATTCCTCATATACTAATAAAATACATGACTGTTGATAATTCTAGGTTTACCCTTACCCCTCACTCTATCAGTGCTCCGCTATCTGTTAATAAATGTTACGTTTATCTGCCAGGGGTGTGTCCAAGAAGAGATTCGTTTTCTTGTCTGCCCAGAAATGATCCTTTCACGTTTGATATGTGAGAGAATTGACAGCAATGAATGCATCATCATCACAGGTATGGATGGTTATTGAATGGACATTACAAAATTGGGATGTTTGTCTTGATTTCATTGTTTGTATTTTGTCAGGTGCTCAGCGATACAGTAATTACACGGGATATGCACACACTTTTAAATGGGCTGGGAATCATGATGATCAGACTCCAAGGTATTTTCTTTCATTTATTTCTTCGTTCTTCTTTTTCATTTAATTGCATCTGTTCATTTGTTTATTTGTCCTTCCTTTCGTCTTTCATCCATTTCATTCATTCATTTTGTTCATTCATTCATCCATTCATCTAGCTGTCCATCCATCCATAAATTTATTCATTCATTCATTTGTATATTTTTCCCTCTCTCCTACTCATCCATTCACTTTTAATTGTTCTCATTTTCCAGAGATTCCTGGAGACGTCGACATTGTCAAGTGGTAGCCATAGATGCCCAAGTATTCCATAGTTATACAGATCAATTTAGAACTGGATTTCTAAAACGTGAACTTGACAAGGTATATTTTTGTACATTAACTTGGTAAATCATTATTTTGTTATTAATAAAAGTGTCAATGTCAATCATTGTTCATGATAATCACATATGATAATTGAAGACATCAATGCAAAAACAACTTTTAAAAGTGAACTGTGATCAAATAGTAAATTCCCCTAAAATTTCTTTATTAAAAATAGGAGAAGTTGACTTTTGATCATAGCTCACTTATGCTGTTTGGCAGGGACCTCTTCAATTATAAATTTTTACGCTCTTTTCTAGGCCTACTGTGGGTTCTTTTATAATATTGAAAATAAATTCCTACCAGCTGTAGCGACAGGTTTGTAATGTCATTAGCTTAAGGCGCTGTTACACGGTGCAATTTTTCTTGCAACTTGCAATGCAACGCTGTTGCGTTGCAAGTTGCAGAAGAGATTGCGTGTGTAACACCCTTCTCTGCAACTTGCAATGCATCGTTGCAAGTTGCAGAAAAAGTTAAACGAGTTTCTACTTTTCGCAACGTTGCGAAGCACGTTGCAGCGTGTAACATCTACCCAGCAACCTGCAATGCAATCCCTGTCGCAAATGACCAATCAGAACGTAGTGACCACGGATATATCTGGTTCTTCGAAGGTCAAGAAAGAGTTGCGTTGCGAGTTGCAAAGAGAATTGCGAGCGTCTGACATCTTGCCAGCAACTTGCAATGTTCTGCTTTTGTCAGCATTGCATTGCAAGTTGCAAGAAAAATTGCATCGTGTAACAGCGCCTTTATTCCTACCACTGTGTGTGCATTGAAGAGAGTTGTAACACTATATACCAATGTCATTTTATAGGAAATTGGGGTTGTGGTGCTTTTGGAGGTGATTCTAGACTAAAAGGTAATATTTATCATGTTAAATAAATTGAAAATGAAATTGAAAATGGCCAATTAAAGAGACTTTTTGTTGGATGTCTAGACATTGATATATATGAGCTTAAGAATGTTAGTTATAATAAACTTACTTATTCTTTCTCTCAGCAATAATTCAAATGATGGCTGCAGCTGCTAGTAACAGAGATGTTGTGTACTTCACATTTGGAGATTCGGTAACTTCAATATTATTAAATTATTAAGAGGAGATTTTTTTCAATGACGAGCAACAATGGCGAAAAGCGCTAAAAACTACAATCACGGACAAAAATCCTTGAGACAGTTATGAAATCCATACATTTCAGCTGTTACTTGATTAGGTCGCCTCTTCCTTACAAGTTATTTGTTGAATCCCCCCTCCCCCCCGGGTCAATGTTGTACCAGACGATAGCCCATTCTATGGACGACATTGTGCACCTACCTCAACATTGGGTGAGAGGGGGAGAGGGGAGAACAATTAACTGAACGTGATGGGTTTACTCAAAAATCAACATGTTTTTCGTTTTGTCTTAACCTTTTTGTCCGGCATTGTCTATGACATGTTTTGCGCTTTACGGGGGCCAGTTCAAGGGTATACCAAAAAAGCCTCTTGCAAAATGTTCACATCAAGTGTACGTATTTGTACAGGAAGTTGTAGATAACGGTCTTAGTGTATGAGGAAATACGGGACAAATTAAGTTTTCGCAGATTACCTATTAAAAACGTAGCTATTTCACACTCCTTAGAAATAGAATAGCAATTTCCACATTTACGCTTAGAGATTAAACGTGGACCTTCTTCAAAGATATGAAAACGATTAGTTATCTTCAGAAAGGTCTGGAGAATCAGAAAATTAAAGAGGTTAGGTACCACAGACGTGTGAAGTCTACATTTAGTAACTTACAGCCAGGCAGATTAAGAGCGACTTCCCTCACGCAATGATTTCGCCGAAATTGGTGTGCACTCCTTCAACATTTGCAATGCTAAAGTTAAGCATTGGTGCTGTTTTCGAGAAAGCCATCAGAATGGAGGTGTACGCAAGTATATAGCCATTTGGTTGGATAAAAGTTACAGGCGGTTAACTGCTTAGCAGTCCTGGTACACAAACGTGGAATCAGGGTCCGTTTATATTCTAAGCCTCACAATAATTACCATAATTACCATAGCGCGTGGAAATATGTTACCAAATGTGTTATGAAATCAAACACTGAATGATAAACAAAATCGCTGGTCTACGATCGCGAAATGGACATGCCGCGTGTCTAGTGCAACTTGATACAACCGAGCTATCAAATCCCAAGGGAGTCTAACATGAGTTCCCTTCTTGTGCTAAGTTTTGCGGTGCTGATACTAAGTTGATCGTTTTCTTATATATATGTGGGTGTTTTTACCTATATAAACGGTTATAACTCGGTTAACTTCATTCAAATATTGCATATTTGAAATAAAACCACGATTAACAAGCCATCTTATCGGTTAACAGCCAATCTTTTCTATAAGTAGATATCAGTCAGTTCTTCTCTAGAGAAAAGTGGTGTAAATCGTTCGTTAACCGTTGAAAACAAAATCAATGAGGTTGTGAATCGTGCGAAATCTTTGTTTACCTGAAAGCTAACATATTGACAGTTTGAAAGAGTTCCTTCGAGGTTTTATTATAAAGAGAATCAAAACTTTTTCGCAGCTTGGGTAATCAAATTCCTCTATGTACAGTAGTGTAACGCGATAAACTGACATGTCACGCAATGTCCAGAGGAATTGTAACGCGCGCGCGTGACCCTGATCTAAAAAATATGTAGCGTTTTTAGATATTCGTTAATTGTTAGATTAAACAACAAACTTTTATTGAAAAAGCGATGTTAATATTTGGTACTTTGTCCTTTAGAAGCAATCATAAGATTCAGACTACTGTTACTGGATCACAGGAAGCCCATACAAGCTTTGAGAGCTGAGAGTTAAAAATGAATAAAAAAATTAATCACTTACATGAAGTCTTGTTTACGTCGTCTTTAGTCTTTATTAGCGATTTCAAGCCATTATAGCGAGTTTTAAAAAATCTCCCCTTCCCAACTAAAGGAGAAGACAAGGACGGAGTCTTCAGTCACTAGATCGACTCGACCTACTCACGATCAGAGCTCAATTTTTGCCATTAAATCGCTTCCAATCGCTTAATAACCCTGCAGGGCAACGGAGGGATAAATCTCCAAGCCTTTGATACACACAATGTCCCATGAAGTCCACTCACAGAGGCGAGCAGCCAGAAGAAAGATTTCAAACTTCACCAAAAAATGGCCGTTATAATCCGGGGCAAGCACAAGATGGACTACATTCAAACCGTTAGGGTTCGGGAGGCCTGGATCCTAGTTACAAAATCACCCGTGCGGGGGACGTGACTGGATAAAAGGTAACCAGAATGCCTGATTACAACCCCTCCCACCGTTCCATGTGAACAATGCGATGTTTGTATTTTCCCCAACGGTGGGAGGGGTTGTAATCAGGCATTCTTCTCCTTTAGTTGGGAAGGGGAGATTTTTTAAAACTCGCTATAATGGCTTGAAATCGCTAATAAAGACTAAAGACGACGTAAACAAGACTTCATGTAAGTGATTAATTTTTTTATTCATTTTTAACTCTCAGCTCTCAAAGCTTGTATGGGCTTCCTGTGACTGGATTTATAGTCTTATCTATTTTAGTAACAAGAATTAAAACTGTACAATGTTTCTATAACTCTATCTGCGAACTGTCTATAGTTCTCACGTGTAATATTTTGTTCCAGTGCTTGTTTCCTCAGCATAATAATTGATCCTGGATAGGTATATTCTTATCTTGCCAGAGATATTTTATATAATCTCGAGCATGATCGGCTTATTTCCTTGATATAAACCATGGACATAAAGAGCTGAAGTACTATAATCACGTGCGACAGCAACCAATAACTTTAAGAAGCATCAAAGGCTTTTTTGCCTACACAACTGTTATTCTTTCGTTATGATTGGTAATTAGAATTTGCGTTCATCATGACAACGAGTGAAAAATTTAGTACAGACACTGTGAAATTTACGTAAACGCGCGATAACAGGCTTATCGTTTATATACAATCACGGACAAAAATCCTTGAGACAGTTATGAAATCCATACATTTCAGCTGTTACTTGATTAGGTCGCCTCTTCCTTACAAGTTATTTGTTGAATCCCCCCTCCCCCCCGGGATCTTCGTGCGAGTTTTAATCCAAATTTTCGTTCTGGATTAACACTCAAATCCTATTTCTACCGGTTAAAAACTGATGTACCAAGATAAAATACCTGTTTAAAACAAATTTTTGAATTGTACAAAGACTTTTTCTTGAATTTGTGTTGGGATTAAGCTTTTTCAAGCTGAATATAAAGAAAACATACAGAAAATGAGCAAATGAAGGCCTAAACCTCATTTTCGATCCAAATTTTCGTTTTGGATTAACACTTTGATTCAACTTTCATCGGCCAAAACTACTTACAAACAACTTAAACTTTCTGACAGAAATGATTTTAATTCTGTACAACAGCTATTCTTCAACTCAGGAGTATTTGTCGTTCACTGCTCGAACTTGAAAAAAATCCCCTCTTAAATATTATATAGTATACAGTCAATCTTATTGACGTTATCCAACTGAAATATGCAGTAAGGGATTGAGTTGATTAAGTTGATTAAGTCATGATTTATAGGGACATTACTCATATAGAGTACACAAAAATGTTTGGATCCCCCCCTTTTTTTCTTGCATGAAAATATGTGCCCCCTCATTTGCACAAGCCTCCTCTCCCTGTATGTAATGATCGGTCCCTAAATGTCAGGTGTATCAAAAACTCATGTTTCTTGTCTGTAATATGGTTCGTGCACATTGAATTCACAGCTTCAAAGGCAGCAAGTGGAAAAAATTGAAACAAGCTCTTTCTGAATGTGCTAGATTGATGACACAAAATCTATTACTAACATTTATTTAATAGATTTTGTTCACTTTTTTATATTTGTCTTTTTAAGGACCTTGCTGAAGAACTTCTTGATGTCCATAGTTTTATACAAGGAAAAGGAATTACTGTAGGTAAGGATGGTTGGATCACAGTAAAGGCACAAACCGACACGGGTGAAAAATGGGAAAACCTACATTGATAGCACTCAGTTGGTGTATTGTATTCAAAAAATCTATTGTTTTCTATTGTCTTTCGTTCTATTGTATTATGTGTTTTGTATTATATCTTATATTACAGCAACTGCGTGCTACGTAGTCTCTCCTGGTAAAAAACGCATTGCGCATACTCGGAAGTTTTAAATAAAACCATTGGAGGTTTAGTGAACCTTAATAGTGCAAAGTATTGCACACTTTTAGTGTTTGTTCTCTATAGAGGAGTCTGAAACCATGTCTCTTTTTCTCTTTGTGGTTCTTGTAGGAGATATGTGGGGAATTCTCTGCAAGTATGGCAAGGAAATCTCAGCCACATCTTCTGTTCATATCAAGTTATATTCCTACTTATATCAGTTATATCACCGTTATGAGTCTGACACTGATCCAGAACAAGAAGAACAAGATATGGCCACCATCCCGTCAGACTCTCCCCATCACCCACAGCCTGGGTGCATGTCAAACGCATATCTGCAGCCCAAGTACACATCGGTTACTCCTCAGAGCTTGGAGCCAGAGTATACGCCGGGAATTCCACAGCACTCAGATATGGACTCATAGCATTGATATTATATATTCAAATAATTATTATTAATAGAATTTCTTGTCAGCTCGGAAGGAATTCAATTTTAATGAATTTCCTGTGCTTTTGTATACTATTAAAATTCAATCCTTTGACTAAGCATTGTGCTTAGACCTGTCAAGTTTTAGGGGAGGGGCGAGGGTTGGTGGGGAGGGGGGAGGGGGGTTGGTCAAAGGCAGGCAATGAAGACAAGAAAATAATTTAAGGCTGGATTTGGGAGGAAAGGGGTTCCTCTAAGAAATTGTTTCGTGTTGTGGAAATTTATCTGTGCTGATGGCAAAGTATGTAAGATACAATTTATACTTTGAGGACACAGTGCAAAGTAGCTAGACTGGACAGTCCCACTTCTCCCTCCTGATTCAGTTTATTCCACTTGCACATATTCTAAAAGCTCATCTTTAATGACTCTGGAAGGATTAGTGGGACTGCTCGCAGTCTAAAAGTAATTTGAAATATATTGAGTTCTCGAATCAAACTAAGGTCTTGATCACGTTAGCAGTCAAGTTATTTACCGTTAATAATTTTATCATGTTCTGTTGTTGAGAAACCAAGTAGAAATAGAAAGAGTAGAACCCATTATATCAAACCCATAATCAATGACATAATTGTCCCGTTTTTGAAGAAAAGGTGTACATACAAGATTGAATAACTGCAGGATAAAAGCAAATATGTGATATCCAGTCATTGCAGTTTTAAATGGCAGTACGGTCTAAACGGCTTATGCTTGTGAGAATTTATAATCCTCTATGAAATGGATACCCTAATACATAGAATAATGGGTGGTAGTGATAATAGAGGTATCATTAACAGGGTCATTGCTGATAAAGCTTTGTATTTACTACTGTATTTACCTAAGTAAGCAATTCAATGTTCAAATTCTTTGTAAAAATAAACTTATTTAAATGACGGCAAATACTTTATAGGTATTTAAATGTTCCTTCCTTCCTTCCTTCCTTCCTTCCTTCCTTCCTTCCTTCCTTCCTTCCTTCCTTCCTTCCTTCCTTCCTTCCTTCCTTCCTTCCTTGTTCAATCCCTCCCGACCGAAATTCATTCGTTCTTTCTTTGTCTTTCTCTCTTTCCATCTTTTTTCCTCTCTGCTCCCTTTATTTTATTTATTTTTGTTTTGTTTTTGTCTCATAATACATGCTCATGCTAGACAGTATTTCTGTTTGTGAAATGTAACTGAACTTGTTTCAACAAACACTGATAAAAGGTTTTTTACCGGCAAATGTAGCTCGGGTTGTTTTGTATCTCTCTGTACATTTGAATTATTTTTGTAGCTCTAGTTTCACTTATCGGCCACTTTACTCTGAGAGCCAAAATACTTGTCTTTTCAAAAAAGTTACTCAGGCGACAAACGGTTAAACTTCCGTCTGAAAGCTATTTTCTTTGTAGTCGGCCATCTTGCATTCCTAAAGTTCCTGGCTTGCGTTCGCTGTCGCTCAAAGGTGATGAATGAAGGGCATTGTTTTTACGTTCTTAACCAATCAGAAGTCCCTCAGGACGAACAGAGGAAAAAAAAAAAAAAACATTTGCAGTCTATAACTCGTTCCCGGCCTAAAGGCCTGGGCACGAGTAAAAACGGGCTTGATGAGAGTATCAAAAACGCTCACGTCACTTTTTTCAAATGTTTTGGAAATTTGTAAGCTGCTTATTTATAAAAGAAGTAAAAAAATTTTTCCGTGTTTGATAGACTAGCCTGATCAGGCAAAACACTTGTGATGTTGCGAGAACACTGGAGAGCTGTGAAAGTACTTAACTACGTCTCGTGCTTCCACTACGCTCTCTCGTGCTCTCCCAACATCACGCGTGTTTTGATCAGGCTATCAAACACGGAAATTCTAGATCTTTATATTCAAAATTGAAAGAAAAATAATACCGGCAACAGAAGAATATTTTAAGGAAAAAGAAATAAGCATCTCGCAGGCAAGACTTGAATCGGTCACTAAAAGCTAATCATGGACCCATATCACACAAGCGTGACATTATAAATGATTTGATTTATCGGAAAAAGGAATTGACTATCAAATTCGTCACATCGATATTACTATATTACTAAAACTGCAAATTTTTGGCCGGGGAGATTGCTCTAAAACTGACAAAGATTTGAATTTTTAAAACTAAGCATTTTACAAAGAAATGTACAGTGGACGTGCGATCGCATGCACGCCCAGCCCGTTATCAGGCTAGACACATACATTTCTTTGCAAAAAATTATTCACTAAATGCTTACATTTAAAAATTCATATCTTGTGTCTAGTTAAGGGCAATCTTTACGAAACTTTGCAACTTTAACTATTTTCAATGTGACAAATTTGATAGTAAACTACCTTTTCCCGATAAATCAAATATTCTATTATGTCCACGCTATGCGTGATAAGGGTCTATATACCACTTATTAGATATTTTCTTGTGTATTACGGGCTGATATTTTACGAGTCGCGTATGTATTTTGCCGAGCCTTTAGGCGAGGCAAAATGCGAGCGATGAATAAAATGTCAGCCCGTAATACACAAGAAAATATCTAATAAAGGATTTATTTTACAATTGCTTTTTCGCTTTGTTTTTAACAGTATTTTTAGTATCGAAAAAGTCCTTTTTGAAAACCAGCGCGCGCGCTTCAACTGGTTTGAAGCCTTGACGTCATACAGGGCCGAATACGCAAACCGGATACCGTCCCATATTGGCCCTCGAACGATACCTTATTTGGTAAATTTACGTCACAATTGTATAATAATAGCTAGTAATACCAATTAAATGTAAAATTCTCAAGACGCAGGACTATGCATCCAGAAAATCGACAAATTGTCGCATTGATTTACGTATAGGATTTCCGCGCTATCCAGGTACCTACAAATCACTTGGAGGAAAAAGTTAGATCCTACCAGACAATCTGGTGTACTGATTGATTTGGAGGGCAAATAACCTTGGAGACAGACTATTGATATGCAAATTGTCTCTGACCTTGTCTATAGGGCTTTCTGTCTTTTTAACATGTTAATAATGTTTCATGGATATTCAGTTTTTATGGATCTCCTTGACCAAACAACAAGCAAACAAATAAAGTAAAAGGTTTTCTGCGTGGAAGAACTTTTCTGCTGATTAAGTTGCCATGGAAACCAAGATCCTGGTAACGAGGAAGTTCGAAGATTGCGTGACGAGAGCCCCATATGTCGTTGTGTCAGGGCTCCTATTCCTAATAAACCTGTTTACGGAGAATGGACGTACAGTCACGATATGAGCTCGGTACTTGTCGACTTCATTTGTAACTTAGAATTTTAGCCACAGTGATGATTTTGGCAGTGTTGTTGATAACACAGCTTTTGTCGCATTGCACATTGACAGTGATGTTATATTTGCTATACGGTAAGTAAAAACACATTCATAATATGTAGGATATGAGCTAAAGAATCGAAAGCGACAAGACTTCTATTTTTGTCTTTTTCGACGATATTTTTCTTCCATCGGCCGTCGACAATTTCGATCAAGAATCTGGTATTTCAATTGAGACGGTAAATTTCCATATTCGCAACAAACTGTCAAGGTGAACAATATTAGATTTATCACAGGAGCAGACAAGCCGTCATTTCCATTTGCTTTCACCAAGTACTTAGCATATATCTATGTCTTCAAAGTTCCTTGACATCAATCAAAGTCTTAGACTGCCTAGGTATAATAGGTTACTAAACCAAACGCTATGAATTTTGCAATTGCATGCGTAATTCTTACGTTTTGCGTACGTAATTTTTCTTTAGTTTTGCAAAAACGTTCAAGATGGCCTGTTTGCAATTAACACTATGTCTGGTAAACTTAAACTGAGTTCGTGATCCAAAAACGTCAGTAGTGTGAGAACTGTTGCGCATGAACTGTCTGCCCATTTGTTTGTAAATTGTTGCTGCTTTGTTTCTTGGAGTTTATCTCGATCGTAATGGTTAGTTTTAGGGGGTGTTTACATGACACTAGGATCATCCTAGCACTAGGATCATCCTAGCAGGCGAATCATCCTACCTGCTATACATTTACTGCATTCTGTTTAGTAGGATGATCCTAGTACCCGAAGTGAAGACACAAACTTCCATGTAAACACAGAATGCAGTAAATGTATAGCAGGTAGGATGATTCGCCTGCTAGGATGATCCTAGTGCCATGTAAACACCCCCTTACTTACAGTCAAACTAAGAAAACCGTGAACATCTAAAATATGTCAGGAATGTAAAAGTGTTTTTCTGTTATAATAAACTGTAAGAGATTTTGGAGCAAGAGTGGTTATAGGTGAATAAAACATTTGTTGAATTCATATTAGAAGACGGAAAACTTGTCTCGCACATAATTTCGTCTCACAAAAACCCGACTAATGTGAATTTAAGGACGGTTAACCGTTTTAGTTTTCCGACAAATAAATAAAAAATATATAAATGAATAAATAAATCCTGGGACGTCTAATAGGAATTTAGGACAGGTTTTCCGTCACTGACGAGTTTCTCGTTCAACTTTTTCGTCGGTTTGGCCGGGAAAGTAAGACGGATAAATTGAGACAGGAAACTCGTCATTCACCGGATTCATATCAGACGAGTTTTCCGTCTTGTGATGAGTTTCCCGACTCAGACGGTTTCCCGTCTCTAATAGGAATTCGGCTATTTCATACATATTTTAGGGTTTTCTTCGTTTGACTGTAAGCCATGAAACAAAATTAAACTTTTAGTTGTAAAATGTGTAGCATTCAAAAAGACAAAGGAAATTAAAACTGACATTATGTGTCAAAGAGGGTCTGACATATTCCGCGAATCGTACTTTAATTGGCTCGTGAAACAAAGATTCGAAAATTTAATAGTCAATATCTGCTTCTTTATAGATAGATAGATAGATAGATAGATAGATAGATAGATAGATAGATAGATAGATAGATAGAAACTTTATTTATGAAATGATTCATACAAAGCGCGCGCTCTGATTGGTGAAGAAGCATTCTCCATAACTCCACATAGCACGGAACGTTACTATGGTCTTGAATATTTCATAAAAGAAATAGAAAACTCGGCAGCAGTGCTATGTTGAGTTATGGAAGCACTTGGGAATTGTAAGAAGACTCGAGAAGTGTTGTTCTCCTAACACTTCTCGAGTCTTCTTACAATTCCCGCGTGCTTCCATAACTCAACATAGCACTGCTGCCGAGTTTTCTATTTCTACAAATGATAATGATGGTCAACACTTAATAGTATAAATACTAATGAACTTGTGGCCCGTGGCCCTTTTAAATTTTAGACGTCAAGCCATCGTACGCCATCAGTAAAGAGGATTCGATGAAGTTTCTTTTACAACAATTTAGCTCGAGTAGGAACCATGAAAAGAACCCAAGTAATCTCAAAAGAGTGCGTGAATTTGTTAAAAGCAGGCTGGAACATCAAGGTTTTACAACATGGTTGGAGCCAGTGACTGCTGGAAAGGTTGGTGGAATTTTTGTCATCGATTTGTTCATCCGTTTTTGTTGTTGTTGTTGTTGTTGTTGTTGTTTTGTTTTTTGTTTTGTTTTTTGTTTGTTTTTGATTTTTCATTTGCTTCAAACAACGTGCACTCTTGTTGTTGTTGTTGTTGTTGTTGTTTTTATCTTTACGTCGACCCCGCATGTCATTGTAGTAACGAGGTATATGGGATCAGGGATCAGCGTTATTTTGGGACTCAGGGATCACATGAACGTTATTTTTTGGTCTCAGGGATCAGATTTTTAGCCTTGGGATCGGGATCACTGTCTTTGGAATCGGGATCACCGTTTTTCAGGGATCACTTTTTACGGGATCAGTGATCAAAATTGTCCTTATTTGGGGATCAAGGATCAGATTTTTAGCCCTGGGATCGGGATCACTGAAAAAACTATATACCTCGTTACTACCCTGGCATGTCACCTCTCGCTTTCCATTCATTTGTCCATCCACTGCCGGTTGTTCACTCGGCGGGCGGCGACGAAGAACGCCTTTAAAACATTTTGATTTTGCTGCGGTTTCCGAGAAAACGTTATTTCAGGGTTGAATTTGCCACACACGTTCAACCCGTCGAGTGAGAGTCCATACATATATGTCTTGTTATTTGTCTTTCCGTCCGTCCGTCCGTCCGTCCGTCCGTCTGTCGTGTGTAATTCGGTCGATCCCGCTCGGTTTTCTTCCAGGCCCGGTTCACGAATTAAGCCCGTGTAACTGTTAACAAACCGCAAGCAACTTTCAATTGCCTGAACTTCTACTGATAATGGATTACGTCAAAAATGGTCAAAACAGCGATCAGCGATCTAGCGCAGCGAGGGCCGGCCAGTTCTGTTTTTTAATTCATCGCAGTCACAATATAATTGTTAACTATTTCATTTCTCTTACATCTTTACGGCAGCACAACGGTTTCAATGTGATTGGACGTCTGAATGGTTACTATAGCAACACAAAGAATGATCGTATTCTCATTATTGGTGCTCATTACGATTCGTACCAGACTTCCCCTGGCGTCGACGACAATGGATCAGGCGTGGCTGCACTACTCCAAGTGGCTGAGCAATATTCCTCGCAGGGTAAAGAAGAACCCAAAACACGCAGACTCAGTAATGTACTGCTCATTCATCAATTCATCCATTCATTCATCCATCCATTCATTCATCCATCCATCCATCCATCCATCCATCCATCCATCCATCCATCCATCCATCCATCCATCCATCCATCCATCCATCCATCCATCCATTCATTCATTTATTCTTTCATTGATTCTTTCATTCATTCATTCAGTCTCACTCACTCACTCACTCATTCATTCATTCATAAAACACGACACTGAGTCTGCGTATTTTGCTTTCGTTGCTCGACATGAAAAGCAAACTTACACGACAGTTTTTGTCTTAAGACGCGAACAGATAATATACTGTTCCTCGTCGTTTATACGTAGGCGCCCACGTCTTATTTAAGTCGCGTTGCGTCTAAGATAGACGCGTCTTTTCCCGCTCGTATATGAATGGCCCTATTATCGGATTATCTTTCCACGAGAGCATCTTGCTAGATTGTATTGTCTCGATCTTTTTTCATTATTGAATTCACACTTGCATTTACAAGTAATTCATTCATCCATCCATCAATTCATTCATTCATTCATCTATAATTGATATAATGATCACCATCGTTATCATCATCATCATTATCACCACCGTCAATTTTAGTATCATTCCATTTGTTTATCTCTTCATTTGCAGACTGCAAGCGGAACTTCACCATCCTATTCGTTGCGTTTGACTTAAAAGAATGCCAAAGCAGTAATTCCAGTGATCCTTACAAGTACATCTGTTCTTTTGGCAGCCGTAACTTTATACAAAACTTGACAGAATATCTTGGTCCAAATAACACACGAGGTCGCATCCAAGGAGCCGTAATTCTAGATAATATCATGAACTTTGATTGGCGAACAAACACACAAAGTTTTCCCATTGAAATGAAATATTTCGGCTCGTCGATTAAGCAGACGATTGATGAAATCGCTCGTAGTGGTAATCGTGGAGACTTTTTGTTAGCAATTGGACGTGATGATGGTGATCGTTTCTTACTTGGAAGCTTTACGAAATATTACAACGACAGAAAGCATATTGACCGAGGTACAGTATTAGGAGTTCAAGATAGCGAGTTGTTAAACACCTCGCTATCTTGAACTCCTAATTCGAGATAACATATGGCTAGCAATTGAATTAGAAAATGTTCCAACGGAAATGGGTTTGCGTAATTCGAAATAGCGGGGGTTCGAGATAACCAATATAGCAATAGACTTAAAATAAAATGATCCAAGGGAAATGTGTATGTGTTCGAGATAGCGAGGGTTCGAGTTAACCAATATAGTAACAGACTTAGAATAATTAAAATAAAATGATCTAAGGGAAATGGGTTTGTGTTCGAGATAGCGGGGGTTCGAGTTAACCAATATAGTAATAGACTTAAAATAAAATGATCAAAGGGAAATGGGTTTGTGGTCGAGATAGCGGGGGTTCGAGATAACCAATAGTAACCATAGGGGTCCCACTGTAGTGCAAACTGAAACAGAGCAAAAGGTCAGAAAATCAAAAGGCACATCAGCCCCCTGTTTCAGCTGGGAGGGCGCTTTGTATGCGCGATCGCATGAACGCTACACTTAGATTTAACTTTCCTTCGACTTTTTCGGGAATGTTCTGCACACAACACACAGAGCTGCACGTGTACCCATGTATTCCTGCAACAGTCAGAGCATCCCTGCAGAAAATATTGGGAAACACTGATCCAATTAAGAAAAGTGAACTAGTACGTACATGTTCAAGAGAATGGAGTCGAGATAACAGTAATTGATCGAAAATATAACGACCCAAGGTAAATGGGTTTTTATTTGAGATCAGAACGGAGGGTCGCGAGATAGAGGAGATTTCGTATGACTGGGAAAACGGCACGGTCACTGCACGGCATGGTCACGACAGGAATTTCAAATGTTTTTATAGACATTACGGCACTGACACGGTCACGGTATGCCGTGGTCAGTTTCCTACTCATACGAAAAACGCTCTAGTAGATAGTTTCAGTTGATTGAATGGGGAAAAAATTGGATCTTCCAAAAAAAAAAAGGAACTTAAAAGTCACCTCGTCTCCTGATATATTCATCTGTTTCAGGGCATTTCCGACTCAGAACTTTCAAGTTCAACTTGCAGCAGCGACCTTCGACACTCGGCGACATTGCACGACACAACATGCGACACATGTTTGCAGGTGATCATTACAGATTCTGGGACAATGATCCCATAGTCAATGCTATACTTTTGACGGACACTGCTGACTTTAGAGGCTATATGAAGCAATGTTACCATAGCAACTGTGACGTCATATCTCATGCAATACCCCTTAGGATTCAGTTCATGGTAAAGACCGCTGACGCAGTTGATATGATGGCTCGTAGGCTGACTGGACTTGGTAGATGCGTTAACCCCTCAGGTAATCAGTTGTTTAAAAGTACAGTATGCTACAGTAGTAGACTTGAGATTTAATAAACGTGACGCACGCGACGACAGAGCGCTGCATGCGTGAGATGTGGTTGTGAGAAAATATCACATCCGTTCATTGCGTGACAACGTCGCGATTCTATATCTGGACCACACGCGTGGAAAACGTTCAAACCACAGGTAGCCCAAGCTGTGCCCTTTTTTTATTTGAAATATATCCCTGATTTATCCCTGATATAGGGTTTCACCTAACAGCATTGAGAGTTAAGTTAGGTTTGTTTTTCTGTGGAATTTTATTCAAGAAAATTTACGCATGCACAGTGCGAATGAGATATCAGTTTTCGTCATCTCACATCCGTTCTTGCGTTGCGTCGCATTTGCTAAATCAACCTGATATACCGTATCTGAATTGACAGCCTTTTTAAAATGAAAGCTATGTACAGTCTACAAAGACTAAAAATGCAATGTTTCCCTAAAGCTATTAAACAATCAATTGTTTTAACAGGTATGACCAAACAATTTAATTCCAATACTGGTCAGTTTCAATCCCATGGTTACCCTCGTCGTTACTATGACAACGCAGACAGCACGTGGATCATTACAGTGGATTATGGTCACGTGATAGAGCTTTCGTTTACTGACTTTGTTCTGGAGGACAATAATTGTCATAGTGATTATGTTGATGTAGTTGATGGATGGAGCAACTATTCCAAGCGCTTAGGTAAGGAAAACTCATCAGTTTTAATCCTGACTTCCAATGGACTCTATAATGTAGTTGGGTCGGCCACTAGACCTGCATGATGCGAAGACCAGCCCCTTGCCACTACGCTATTGTGAATGCAGAGTGATTTGGAGGGTCAATTTAGCAAGTCCATCGTGCGTAGCGTATTGTTGTGGAAATGACTTGATCAACGTGGCTGATAACGATAACGCGGTGCTCGTTTAGTTCAAGCGGCTTGAGATCGATCTTTTTCTTCTTCTTCTTCTTCTTCCGTCCAATTTCTATATCCATCTGGCATTTATCCAAATTTAGCGCGGTGGATTATAAAAGAGCTCTGTTTATTTATTTCAATTTCTTCATAAAGTATTTATCGTTCAAATCTCCTTAAACAGGGATCAAGCGTGGAATCAGAAATCCGAGGGCTCTCCCTCTCTTTCCTTCCCCCTCCCCTCCTCTTTCCCATCTCCTCTCCCCTTCTCCCTAATGGTCACGCAGGTGTACTGAGTTCAGGCAAGGGCAGCAAGCCCATACTGTATTGTTTATACAGCTATTTCAGTAAACGTTGTCGGTATCAAGCCTACGCGCTCACCCGAAAAGGAGTATGGGAAGAAATCACTTAAGTTATAAAACTACAAAAATCCCAATTCAGCTTGCTCTGACCATATACACAAAAAAACTTTACTTACTGATGCTGAAGTCAGTACCAAAGCGGAAAAGAAAATAAAGTTTTGCGACTACACATACTCCTTTTCGGTCTAGTTGCGTGGGCTTGAGAGCTCTCATATGACAACCTTTTTTGAAATAGGTCAGTATACATGTACTGTATATTAGCTCTGTACTTTCAGGTCGCTACTGTGGAACCAACAACCCCACCAAGTCCTCCCCTATTACCAGCACAGGTCGACATATGAGAGTTCATTTCAAATCTGACGTCCTTGGGGCCTTCAAAGGATTCCATGCAAAGTGGAAAGCGAGAAAAGGTGTGACATTTTTACTTTTCAGCCCTACCATGCTATCAGGTTGTGACTAGACTGTCTGGAAAGAAGCTTCTAGTCTTGTATTGACATCTCGAAGGGTTAGCCTGCAATATGATGAACTAAATCCCACGATTTTGTCCAAAACGAGGATTTTTTGTTAATTAATGTACCCATCTAGAGGCAGATGCGTTAGGCCCGGTTCACACGACGACATAAGATAGCCATAAGCATAAGCATAAGAAACAAAACTTTTCCATTTTCTTATGCTTATGCTTATGACGTTATGTTGCGCGTGTGAACCGGTAAAAAAACCCGCTTATGCTTATGTCTATGCTTATGTCGTCGTGTGAACCGGGCCTTACTACCAAGAGTAACGCAGCTGCTGGGTACGAGATAAGATGTGATGCAGGCCAGAAAAGGGATAATCCCGATTCTCAGATTTCTTATAAATGTAAGGGAAAACTGTGTCCAAATTGGTACTTGGAAAAGATAATCCCTAGAACTTTCTACTGGTTTGTACGAACATTTAGTCAAGAGAAAATGAGCTCGGCTACTCAATTGATGCAGTATACTGGATTGAAGCGCTGTTTCACGGTGCAATTCTTTTGTGAATCACTGCTGGGGTGTTACACGGCGCACACCGAAAAATGTTGTTGCAATCGTTTTCTCGCAATGATTTTGCGCGATACGTGCATTCATCGTGAAATGGTTCACGGTAACTTAGCCAATCAGAGCGCGCGCTATATTGTAGCTATGTTTTAATAAAGTAATGGTTCACGCTTAGCGTGCGTCCATCGTGAAATGGATGCACACGGTTGCTAAGCACGAAAGAAGCGTAAGATTTCTTTATTACACGTTCTGCAATGGTTTTTGCAACTTATTTCGCAAAGCGGCAATAGCAAAACCAGTTGCAGACAAATCGCACCGTGTAGCAGCGTTTTTACCCGCTAATTCGGATATTAGTCGGCCCGAAGTGCTGAAAATAATCCCCGTTAACAGGGACTCTTTGGACACCAAATTGGGTAGTGAAGCTGTCTGGCGAGCTCTGGTCTAGATTTGTAGTCTCGATTATCTCGAACTTTAAAACCTGTTAAAAACCGAACAAAATTTCCCAGGTGGAAAATGTTTTAAGGGAATTTTTTTAAATTTGTTTCCCAGATGGAATGCTTTTAGTCAAGTATCGAGAGAAGTCCTAGAGTACCTAAGTCGAATTTGTTACGGCAGCTTACTTACTTGGAAACCGGGAAAATAATTCATTTGCGTTTTCATTAGTTTTTCTACCCGGATCTACATTTTAAAATCTTTGCATTCCAGGCTGAAACGTACCTCAACTCGTGACAAACTCATCCTACCCTAATAACGACGGGCTTCCTGTGTACTTATCATTGCGTGACGCGCGCGCGTTTCCTGGTGGTCACTCAAGCAACAAACGCTCTGTCGACCGAATTCCGCGTCCTTTGAAATCTCGCGTTTAATCGAGAAAACAACAAAGTTTCCAAACTTTGACGTATTTTATTTGCTTAGCAAGTAATTAGAACTAATGTACAATTAAGAAAAAGGCTAATATTTGGCTTTTGAAGTGATTTTGTCGACAAATTTGCAAGGCTTAAATCCTCGAATCAAATGTGGAACCCAAGGCTACACAGATTTCTTTTGCAGCCGCTTTGTTCGGCTGCAGTCGTGGTAATTCTACTAACAAGTAAGTTTCCAATGTAATCTTTCCTAAATATTGCAATATGTGAACTCTGTCAACGGCAAAAATCAGATTTGATCGAATTCAATCTAGTGTCAAAACAGCGGACATTTCAAATTCAAATCATTTGCATAATCGTTCGAAAACATCGTCACTCACAAAGTTTAAAAACAGTTTGAACTCTTTTAATAATTATACTTTGTAAGTCATTATATCGGCAAGGCTTTGCATCGACGATTTTCCAAAAAAATCTTTCGTATCAATCCCCACATTTGGGTGTTTAAAAGTTTGTTGTTGAAAAGTTTTGTTCTTTTGTAATTTCTATGCAAATTGTTGCAATTTGAACACAGATGTTGATATTTTGAAATATTCATAAATCTCACACGGTCTTAGCTATCTTGACATTTGGCTCTACTATAGATTTTTTTCCTGATTTCAATCGTCTTTTATTCCAAAAATTTCAGTGTTAAGGTGTTTCAAAGTAGTTGTTGACGCGCTACACCTCTCATTTTAAATTCGCGATTTCATGATTTTTTTCTCGTCGGATCAAAATATCCTTTGGACCAATTATCAAGCAAAGATTGAATTTTTGAATGATAGTAATTTTAAGTCAATCTGTGATTTTACAGCAAAGATATTCAATGATCGTTTAAATCAGTCTTTCTAAAATATCTCCCGTTTACGATGAGCTTTTGAAAAACGATAACATAGGCCTAAAACTTCATATTCATGCACACATACTTATAGTAAAATCAGAGAGTTTAAACAGAGCGATTTCGAGTACTAGACGCAAACATTTTTTATGCGTATTTTGCGTCGCAAAAACTAAGGTATAGCTTGTCATGCAGAAAAGAAATACTCGGCGCTCAAACATATGCGCCAAAATGCTGAAAACACGTTGCTATATTGTTGTTCTTTCTCTCTGGTAAATTGCACTGGTTTAAGTGTTCATTTGGCGGAGTTATGATTTTTCTTCTGATAGTATATGGGATTCACTAGCTGCGACAATTTTAACTTTCAAGCGGCGTAAGAGATATCTCTTCAAGTCATCACTGTTTAGAGCCCAAAATCACGGATATACTTACTCAAAGTATCATAAAACACGCAGCAGAAATTTATTAAATTTGATATGTAAAGCAACATTTTAAAATTTCACTTGAATACAGTGCTTCAAACGCGCCGGAGTAGAATCAAACCCGTGTGTACAAATGCATGACGATGGCGTGATGCTTGCTGATTATATCACGCTACATTCCTTCGCACCCGTGTTACGACGCATTTGCATACCGCGGTTTTATTTGAACTAGGAACTATACTGAAAGGATCACACAAAACTCGAAATTGGAAAAATTAGTTGCGGCTCCCCCATTTTTTTTTTCTCTTGCCAAACGTGCAGCAAGTCTACGGTTTTTCTTACTTCTCGAACTTTTAGTTGCAGGCATTGCATCGAAATGAAGTGTAAAGGCACTATATGCAAATGCATCGTAACACGGGTGCGAAGGAATGTAGCGTGACATAATCAGCAAGCATCACGTCATCGTCATGCATTTGTACACACGGGTTTGATTCTACTCCGGCGCGTTTGAAGCACTGTATTCAAGTGAAATTTTAAAATGTTGCTTTACATATCAAATTTGATAAATTTCTGCTGCGTGTTTTATGATACTTTGAGTAAGTATATCCGTGATTTTGGGCTCTAAACAGTGATGACTTGAAGAGATATCTCTTACGCCGCTTGAAAGTTAAAATTGTCGCAGCTAGTGAATCCCACATACTATCAGAAGAAAAATCATGACTCCGCCAAATGAACACTTAAACCAGTGCAATTTACCAGAGAGAAAGAACAACAATATAGCAACGTGTTTTCAGTATTTTGGCGCATATGTTTGAGCGCCGAGTATTTCTTTTCTGCATGACAAGCTATACCTTAGTTTTTGCGACGCAAAATACGCATAAAAAATGTTTGCGTCTAGTACTCAAAATCGCTCTGTTTAAACTCTCTGATTTTACTATAAGTATGTGTGCATGAATGTGAAGTTTTAGGCCTATGTTATCGTTTTTCAAAAGCTCATCGTAAACGGGAGATATTTTAGAAAGACTGATTTAAACGATCATTGAATATCTTTGCTGTAAAAACACAGATTGACTTAAAATTACTATCATTCAAAAATTCAATCTTTGCTTGATAATTGGTCCAAAGGATATTTTGATCCGACGAGAAGAAGTCCATTAAATCGCGAATTTAAAATGAGAGGTGTAGCGCGTCAACAACTACTTTGAAACACCTTAATCACTCGAAGCATCTTATTCTGGATTATTTGGGCAGTTGCGTAAGTTTACAAAAATGCAGCTTAAAATTAGTCATTGTTCGCTTTTTCCAACCGATAATAATACTTCAGACCTAATTGTTTTGAAGTGTTTTGGGGATACAGAGACGATATCGATGTTTACTTCCTAGAAACCTGATTACAAATTACAAGATAAATTCTTGATCCTAGTACTAGTACCATAAAAAAAAACAATTTTTATATCCATTTTGTACTTAAAATTCATAATGCCGCTTGCTGTCAACGTACGTTAATCAGCATAAGATCAAGTAGTTTTTGTTTTATTTATTTCTTGAATTTTGTGTCAATCTCTTGGTTTAACAGACTGTACATTCTGAATTGATGGGCAGTGAAGAGCAATGTCAACTTTTTTATATATAACATTTTAAATTATCAACAAGCTGGGGTTAATTTAATAATATTGTAATATTTTCCAGTTTTAAAATACAGGCATTTAAAAATTATGCATCAATAAAATATTGAACTTTAGTAAATTAGTAAATTAATCTTTATCAAAGAGGAATAAATTATTACTGACGTCAGATTCATGTTAAGCTCAGGAATATCATGACTTAATTTCAAGTGGTTTTCACAAACCCATATTTATTTCACAGGTTTATGAAAACCACTTTAAAAATCACAATATTTCCAAGCTTAGCACTAGTCTGAGTCATTTTTCTATTCTATTTCAGATTTACATGCAGCTAGAGCATTAAAAGATGTTGAGTCTATCCAGTATTTTTTAAAGACATTTAATGTCAGTAGAAATGAAGATTTTAGTAAGGACACAAAGGAAGAAGCTAGAAATTTTATCAAAAAGACTCTAGAGGAGCAAGGTTATAGAACTTGGCTGGAGTATTTTAATATCAATGGGGTAAGTAAACAATAACTTGCCACAAATATCAGTGCAAAAACATAGGTGCTCTCTGATCAAAACATACCTTCTCACTCATATCTTTTATTTTCAAAGGAGAATTCAGTATTTGATCAGGTATCACTATATTTTTGCAGGGACATCTTCAAGTATTAGAGCAGCTTTAATGTATGATGGAGTGAGAAGTGGGCCATGCCTACTATCAGGGTATTATATGGGTCATGGTTGGCCAAGGTTATGGGTGGCAATTTTGGTTGGCCAAGGGGGTGACCTGCACTTCTCAGAAGATTTCATCCAATATTATTGGTGGACCACTCAAGAATCTAAACAAAAGAAATTTTTGAAAACGACAATGACAACAGTAGATTCTGTTTTATGAAACCAATAAATGACATCTTATGAAGAAGTACTGATTACCTGTGGTCGAGTGGTGAGATCTCACCACTTCAGTGGTCACCACTGGCCTTTCACTGCTGTGGTCCAGGTTTGAGTCCTGGCTCAGGCATTGGATCATATGTGAATTGAGTTTGTTTGATGTGTTGTTCTCAATCATGCCATGAGGGTTTTTTCTTCCGGGTTCTCCATTATTTTTTTTCTTCCCTAAGCAAAAATCAACATATTAGTTGAGCAATGTATGCAAAATATTTAAAGTAGAGGTAGTGAGTCAAGATTTCCACAGTTGGCTAAAATGCTGGTTCCCAGCACTTCTGGAAACATTCATGAATATAACTTTAGTGGTGTTTTGGGATCCTCAGTGTGTGTTTTGTCTAAAATAATATTTTCAATCCATTTCCCCAGAATACTGGCTCCAATGTAGTTGCAAGGAAAACAGGTCAATTCACCAATATAGATGACCGTATTTTTATAGTTGGTGCACACTATGATACATACAGGGCATCACCAGGTGTTGACGACAATGGATCAGGTTTGGCTGCTATGCTACAGGTTGCTAGAAAGTACTCGGATAAAGGTGAGTTTTGATATTGAAGACATGATGGTAGTGATGATGCCATGGTGATAGTGATGTCATAAGATGTGGTGATTGTGATGTCATGGTAAAGGGATATCATGTGATAATGCCTTGGTGATAGTGATGCTATAAATGTCATGATGATAGTTGTGATGTCATGTGATAATGTCATGGTGATAGTGATGTCATGTGATAATGTCATGGTGATAGTGATGTCATGTGATAATATGGTGATAGTGATGTCATGTGATAATATGGTGATAGTGATGTCATGTGATAATATGGTGATAGTGATGTCATGTGATAATATGGTGATAGTGATGTCATGTGATAATGTCATGGTGATAGTGATGTCATGTGATAATATGGTGATAGTGATGTCATGTGATAATGTCATGGTGATAGTGATGTCATGTGATAATGTCATGGTGATAGTGATGTCATGTGATAATGTCATGGTGATAGTGATGTCATGTGATAATAATTGGTGATAGTGATGTCATGTGATAATATGGTGATAGTGATGTCATGTGATAATGTCATGGTGATAGTGATGTCATGTGATAATGTCATGGTGATAGTGATGTCATGTATTATGTCATTAGAACCATTTATAAAAGCAAAAATGAGTGTCATATGTAAGAAAGACTTAAGGCACTGTTACACGATGCAATTTTTCTTGCAACTTGCAATGCAATGCTGCATGACAAAAGCAGAGCATTGCAAGTTGCTGTCAAGATGTCAGACGCTCGCAATTCTCTTTGCAACTCGCAACGCAACTCTTTCTTGGCCTTTGAAAAACCAGATATATCCGTGGTCACTATGTTCTGATTGGTCATTTGCGACAGGGATTGCATTGCATGTCGTGGATAGATGTTACACGTTGCAACGTGCTTTGCAACGTTGCAAAAAGTAGAAAGTCGTTCAACTTTTTCTGCAACTTGCAACTTGCAATAGGGTGTTACACGCGTAATCTCTTCTGCAACTTGCAACGCAACAGTGTTGCATTGCAAGTTGCAAGAAAAATTGCACCGTGTAACAGCGCCTTTAGACAATCAATTTTTAAGACACAAACCTCTCCATGTGTGCTTTCACTCTCAGTTGTGACCTAGTGAGGAAAAGTATTTTGAGTTTCTATTTTGTTTTCTTAGGATCAAGACTGTTGTTTATAAATACAGAAAATTTGCTCAAAATAGAATTCCTACTTCCTAGTGATGTATCATAAAAATATTGCTAATAAAAGGAAATTAAATTGCCTATAAATGAATTTCTTACAGATAAAGACTGTGATCAAAACTTCACCATTGTATTTGTGGCCTTTGATCAGAGGGAATGCAAGTATTGTGCACCTGAGGATCGTTATGAAGAGTCATGCCGATGTTCCTATGGAAGCGAAGCATTCATAAAGAACTTTACAACTTATCTTGGACGAAACTCCCAAAGAGGAAAAATTCAGGGTGCCGTTATCATGGAAAGTATCTTGAACTTTGATCCATCATATGGTGCGCAGAACTTTTCTCAAGAGCTTAGAGAACAAGTGGATCTTTCTGTGAGAAATGTAGTAAAGGACATTGAAAAGGATGGGGAAGCAACAGGCAGAGGTGATTTTGTTTTGGCTGTTGGACGCGATGATGGTGACAAATTCTTACTGCAAAACTTTACAAAGTATTACTCCCAGGGCAAGCACTATTCAAGTAAGAGTTATCTGTAATTAATAATGCATGCATTGTTAAATGTTAAACCAAATTTGATCAAACATGAAAATTGGTGATGTGACTTGGCACTGACATGTCATGTAGGAAAGCTCATTAACATACTACAATATTTCAGTCAACTTAAGTACCGCAGTCTATTTGAGAAAACATGGAAAATCATCAGAAAAGTCACTTAATATAATAAGCCATTTTTAAGGGCACTTCTTCCATGTATTGTTCATGTAATTAATAAATAAATCAACATGACTGAGTCGAGTGATTATTTGGAAAATACTTAATGTAGAGGTAGTGTGTGAGAGAGTACAGTGTCCCCCAATTAGTGCGCAAGTGCTAGAAGACTTGGACACTTAAATAAACAGTTAATTATTTTTAATTATTTTATTTTTATTTTATATAAAGACCATTTCAATTCTTATTAGAAAATTAATGATCACTTTACATTTCAGGTAAATTTAAACGTCGGGAATTTACCTGGGTATTACAGGAGCGCCCGTCAAGACTGTCTGCTGAGGCCAGAAAGAACTATCGGCACCTGTTCGCAGGCGACCATTACCGATTCTGGGACAATGACCCCATAGTCAATGCCATCTTTTTAACAGATACAGCAGATTTTAGAGGCTATATGAAGTACTGTTACCATAATGACTGTGACGACTTTTCTTATGTGACTCCAGATAGGTTACTATTTGTGGCTAACATTGCAGATACAGTTTATATGATGGCTCGGCGTAGTACAGGACTGGGAGAGTGTACACCTACACTGCTTGGAAGTAAGTAAAACATTCTTATAATTGTTAAATGTATCATCTTCAGATGAGCTTGGGCTGTGTGCTGGAACAAGGGGACTGGTGTTGCCAATGCCAGTGAGGGACATAACCATGGCAACCCTACCACTGGTCACATGGACCACTCAGTGGAAGACATACATGTACCTGTTGAAGTATTAACCCACGAGGGAAGGGGGGGGGGGGAGGGGTTAGGGTGACGAATAGATTTGCAGCCATCTAATTAACTGTTTTGATGTGTGACAATCAGCAAAAGGGGCAGAGATAAATTAAAAGGCATATATCAAGGCCACTAAGGGAGTACAAGGGAACTCCTAACTGCACGTTGAATAATATGAAGACTGGCTTGGTCTACAATGTGTTGAGGTTTATAATTTGCATAAATTACATTTATAACCCCATTAACTTGGGGCTATAAAAATACTGATTAACAAGAACACACTGAGAAGTCCTTTATACAGGAACAATAAAACATACATGTATATATAAGCTCCATGTACTGTAGTTTTGTACTGACCCCTTGAAATAAGTCATTTATGCTGTTTTCAAGGGCACCCCTCATTGATCATTTAAATTCCATGTCACCAACCATTAAATCTTCAGATATAAGCGAGTCTTTTTATGGCACCTCTGGTGAATTCTCATCACCTGGTTATTCTGATGGCCATTATCCCAACAATGCCGACAGTGTATGGTACATTACTGTACCATCTGATTACAATGAAGTAGAGTTGAAGTTTACTGACTTTCAGCTGGAGGAGAGCGAGTGTACTAATGACTTTGTCAATGTGTACAATGGATTTGAAAGTGGTGCAAGGCTCTTAGGTAAGGTGTTTGCACTTGAAAAAAAGATGTGAAAATTTTAGAAATTCCCGTCTTGTTCAATTCCATTCTGATTTTGTCATCATATTTGTCAAGCTTATATGCACACTCAAGGTGAAACCCTATAGTGAGCCTCCTATTAATCTTTGATAGTATTAATACTGATTATGATAATTGATATTATTTTTAATGCAATAGGTCATTACTGTGGTTCAGGTACAACGACCAAAATAAGAAGTACAGGACGATACATGAAGGTCTTGTTTAGATCAGATTCCCATGATACCTTTAAGGGATTCAAGGCTCAATGGTCAGCTAAAGGTACATATTCACCTAAACATTCTCAGGGAGATACAGCTGTAGACTGTAGGGGGGAATGGTGGGGTGGGGGACGGCAGATCCAGCTGGCTTATCTTTCAAGCTGGGGTATGGCATTATAGAAATCAGAAACCTTCCAGAATATCCAGAGAATAGTATAGAGAAGAAAAAGGGCCATTACTGGGTGTAGGCTCGGGAGGAATGAGGAACCCCTGCACTGCAACCCTAAATCCACCAAGTGAACATAAAGTTCATTAATTAAGCAATATAAAACATGTGGGTATGTCTCTGTACTGTGATATAAACATGATGAAGATGAAGAGCAAGAGAAAAGCGAGCTTAGGAACACGAGGCATGGCCAAGCATTTCTCCTGCTTTTCGAGTGCTCTACATCTTCCATTGTGTTTATATCACAGAACAGAGAGATAAACAATCATTTTATATTGCTTTTATAAAATATTTTCGACGTTTTTAATTTGGGCGAACCATATGTCTCTGTCCTCTGATATAAACATGGTAGCCAGCCAATCAGTGCACTCATTATATCTCAAATACTTTATAATAGATAATACTGCCCTCCAAAGCATTGTCCATGCAGCTATATAGAATAATGAAATTCTAAATTTAAAGCACAAAATTACTTGAAAGATGAGCTATCTGAGCTACAAATTCAACACAGGTCGGATAGCTTACCTTCCAGTAGCTCTACTGTAGGTTAATTTCTAGCATCCATCATTTATATTAAATTTCAACAATTTTTGTTTGCTTTACAGGAGCAATGCTTCAGAGTACATCATTTTCAGTGCTATGCATAATATCAGTGCTCGTCTATCTATGGACTTAATGCCTTCATAATGTAGTAATATTTGTCAAGCAGTCAAGAAATCTTCAATTTTACTGAATATTAAGAAAACAACACCAGTTTTATAAAATGACAGCTCCTCAGTTCAATCTCCATGGAATCAATAGACATCAAATGATGTGATGGCAAACATTTGGTTGCCACTGAAGATTTCAAGGCATATTGTGTGCAGCAATCATATGTACTTTTGGCACAGTAGAACACATTACAGATAAAATGGAATAATTTCTGAAAATGGCATAGCAATAGGAAGCATACTAGAAAGAGTCAAGGAAGCATCATCAGTTATGTAAAGTTACTAGTTCATTGCAGGAGTTTGAAGGTGCTAGTGGCGCAGCTACCATTACAGCATAGAATTGGGATCCTTTCCTCTTAATTGAGATCCCTTTTGAATGGCTGAGCATACCTAGTATGAGAAACACCTGGTTATGCCACTGGTTGCATCAAGTTAGAACTTTGAATTGGTTCATCAGGTCATTGCCATGGATATAGCCTGAAAGTAAATGAGAAACTCCCCAAGGAATCATAACAGCCATGTGTTGGTCAGCATGAAAGTTCCTGTTCACTACATTCAGAGAATGTCGTGTTTTTGTCCTAATTAAGTCAAAGGTTTTCCAGACCTGTTTTCCAGACTTTTTCTAAGGACAATAGACTTCAAGTGGAAGAAAATAAATTCAAAAATACTTATTGAGTATGCACCAAAGAGAGATAAAGCTGAACTAATTTGTTTTAAGGATAGAGTAAATTTTGTATGACTGCAAAATTAGGGCAGTCACGGCACAGTTGCAGCAGGATTTTTGAATGATTTTATAGACATCACCATACCGACACATCATGGTATATGGTGTGGTGTTTCACCCTCATGTGAAACCTGCTCAAGGTACCTTCCATGAGACAAAAACATTGAAACACAATTAATTATTAATAAGTATATAAATAACAGAAAACCATTCTAGCTGTCACTCGAAGAGAATGAACAATATTGCATTTAAAACATTAAGGCAGCAAACTCATAAGAAATCAATATAAATTTTGCCTGTTTGTACATTGTATTTAATTTTTTTTAATGTTGTTGTATAAAATAGTCATTTTGAAATAATAATGCAGCTTACTTTACAGATTAACTCTTCTAATTTCTTTGCAGAAAACAACTTTTTCTAGACTACTTAATTTTGCCTCATGACCAGTTCCAAATTTTGACCCATATTTTCAAAGCTGACAAGTTTGTACTTTTCAAAACTCAACTGCTATAGAGGTAGTCATATAAATTAGCTTATTGGTCAACTAACCAGCTAATACAGCTGTATATTTTTATGAGTCACGCTGTATTTTGGCAAGCCTTTAGGAGGGTTGTCCAATACACTGACACAGTTCGTGTATTGGACATATCTGGCCTTAATAGGTGAGCCAAAATGCAAGTGACAAGTAAAAATTCACAGCATTACTATATTCCCTGGTTAATCAACCAATAACATATTTAATATACAAATATTCTGCAAAAATCAGTACGAATGATGTAATTTGTTTTTGACACTTTTGACTTTGATTAGCGCACGGCTTTGCACCGGGAAGCCATTCAAATGTTACTAACCTGATACGGTCATATTTTTTGCATTCTTGTGCATATTACTTGCATTCTTTTGAGGATTGTATAATAAAAAGTATTACCTGTAAAATCTAAATCCAGATTTTCCCAAACTGCAAGGAGGCACTGTAAATAATATTATGATTGCCATTCCAAAGTTAAAGTTGAGTTGAATTGTGGGAGTTTTTGGGGAATACCATTTCATTTTCAGTTGCTGTAAACTACTTGTAAATGACTGTAAAAATCTAATCTTAATCATATTTTTATTTTGCATATTTCTCTCATATGTGTTTCACAGAATCCTATCTTCAGATGAATTTTGAAAAATGGGTCCCCCATAATATTCCCATGATTCAATGCAATTTTGCAATTCCAAAATTGCTAATTGCATATAGTTTGTGAAAATTTTCAAAAATAAAATCATGTACATTATTTTGATGCAGTGCTTAACATATAAATTCAATCATTCTTCTTGAATGTAAATAGGGGAAGTCACTCCATTAGTTCAGGTATAGAGGCTTTTGCACCATCACATGATGGCAGCCATGACAGGAGGCACAACAATAGAGTCTTTCCCCCCTGGAAAACTGAACTCTTTCTCATGTAAACCAGATTAGTCCAGACTAGTGTAAGCACTCGCCTTAGTACACACTAGTACATGATGCTATCAAGTTACATGGTACATTTACCAAGTTTCGTTGAGGTTGCCACAGGAAACCCAAAGAGCTTTAGTTTGTTTTATTCTTGATAAAAGACTCCCAAGCCAGGTCCCTTGTGGGCATGCTCAAAATCTGTCTGATAATAGTCTAAAAGCCCTCTGGACACACCAATACCAACAAATACACTTCACTAGCTTGTTTTCAAATTGTTTTAGATTTAATTATTTTATAAATGCCTGATTGCAATTTAAAGATAATATAATAGTCCAGTTCCGAAATAAGCCTCACCATACAAAGGTTTTAAAATGAGGCTACATGCTAAAGCTTTAATTTGTCTTGATATGAATGATTGAGCTTTATGCATGTAGCCTCGTCTTGATGCTTTTGTATCTCGGAAGTTGGCTATTGCATTTGATATCTAAAATGTATAAAGATGGATGTATGTTGGCTATCTGATCTATTTTACAAAGAGAGTAAGTAATATAAGAATATGCAATTTTATTCCTAAATCGGAGGCAATTCTGCATTGGTATTCCTGTGTTGAGAAAACAGTTTGCTTTACTTTTACACAGGAAGCCCAACATGAATAACGTTGAAAGTTACCTGTGAAGCAAACCATTTATAATATCCTATGTACTAAATAGCATTTTTTCACTGTCTTCCTAAAATAATGTAAAAATTTCATTCCCCCAAGGGCTTTAGTCATTTGATTATCTTGAATAAACACCTTTTATAAAAAAGTTTCATCATTCTCAGTGAGAAAACAAGTCAAAACGGGGAAGCTCAGATAAGGGGGCTGGGGTGCTTCTATATAATAAATATTATTACCTATATGGGGTGTGCCGGTGGACATACAGTATACATTTCAAGCGAAAGTGTAAAAATGTAGGTATCACTTAAAATTTGACCTAGCAGTACCATACCGCCACCCTAACCCAGGGCTGTCAACTCTCCCGGATAAGCCGGGAGTCTCCAGATTAGAGGCTCAAATCTCCCAGATAATCACTCGAATCCAAAAATCACGGCCAAAATATCGTCTTCTTTCTTGAAATATTGTCTCCTTCTTTCCCCCCCCCCCCCCCTACTGAGGTATGAAAATCAACCTTGAAGATAGCGCAGTGTAGCCTCGCGTATGTTTTGTCTCACTTTGAGTCTCCTCTCTTTCCTCTCCCCCCCCACTGAGCGTGACCCCCCACTGAGCGTGAAAATCGACCCCCCACTGAGCGTGAAAATCGACCCAATTCTAAGGAAAAAATTTCGATCTCCAGGTACGAAAGCCTTGGGGGTTGACAGCCCTGCCAACCCCACATCATATGAGGTGGATTTCTGTTGTACAATTGTTATGCATCAATTTCTATCTATCCCTAATGATTATTCAGTTTTGTATTTCGGGTACCTATTTTTAAATAATTCAAAACTTTAAAATATCAGCATGACTAGAAAAAAGATCAAAGGTTTTGAAACATGCCATATGTGAATAAATCTAGCCTCTAAGGCATATAAAATTATCTAGTCTCCAGTACCTGTCTAGTTGGGCAGTATAACAGTTTGTGATTCAAAAATGACTGTCTAATGAGTTATGGTGTCATCTTTGGTATCGCTGTAGTAAAGTGGTATGGCAAGCATCACATACACGCACTGGTTTAGCTGATGATGGTAGCGGCATGGTGTTACTGGAACAGGTATTGCAGTAGATACCACCACAGTTACGACAATGATGCTGAAAAAATTAGGATATTTCACTCAGTACTTACATATTCATATATCCTGTAATGGTTCTTCATAAACGAAGGCCTAGTTCAGATGCTGTACTATCCATGTCCATACCAAATTGAAGGGTTCCATGTGAATATGGCCCAAGTGACTTTTTTGGATGATTTTTTTATCTTTAAAATGATATCAATTAACTTCCCTATGCTGAAATATCAATCTCTGGGCATCCATCAAA
Source organism: Telmatactis stephensoni (assembly GCA_029948255.1). Classification (NCBI taxonomy): domain Eukaryota; kingdom Metazoa; phylum Cnidaria; class Anthozoa; order Actiniaria; family Isophelliidae; genus Telmatactis; species Telmatactis stephensoni. The sequence goes on from JALIZF010001789.1 coordinate 769,594, forward strand.
AAGTCACTAAGGTCATTTTCACAGAGAACCCTTCATTATTGTCCACAAGAAAATAATATTATACAGAGAGCACAACAATTCAAACAAACTTGGTATTAATGTGAAGTCTAGTAACAGCAGTGAACTTATGAGAGCTTTCTCCTCTATGGCAACATGTAATTGTCTGGGCTACCCCCCCCCCCCCCTCTTGTTCATATTTCTAACCAGCCACACCACAGGTAACCCAGGCTAATTACTTGTAAAGAGACATGTGTAATAAATATGGCTTCTCCTCAACTATACAATTTACCTCTGAAATTGTGGAAATAAAGCTTAGAATTTAAGAAAACAAGTTTACTTACCGTCTCGTCTTGAAATGTCAAGACGAGACGGTAAGTAAACTTGTTTTCTTAAATTCTAAGCTTTATTTCCACAATTTCAGAGGTAAATTGTATAGTTGAGGAGAAGCCATATTTATTACACATGTCTCTTTACAAGTAATTAGCCTGGGTTACCTGTGGTGTTTCAATACCTTGCGTCTTGAAAGTGAGAATGGTTGTTCACATTGCTGACAGCTAATGGCTTCTTTATCCTCTGCCCACTTCATATCCTGTGAGATAATTTTTTTATCACATTGGTGACAAAGAAAACCAGACTAATAGATATCTATTAAAGTGCACCTAACCCCCGCTATTTCCCTTTTTACTCGTGCCCAGGCCGCAGGCCGGGAACGAGTTATAAAGTGCAAATGTTTTTTTTTTTTTCCTCTGTTCGTCCTCAGCTACTGATTGGTTAAGAACGTAAAAACAATGCCCTTCATTCATCACCTTTGAGCGACTGCGAACGCAAGCCAGGAACTTTAGGAATGCAAGATGGCCGACTACAAAGAAAATAGCTTTCAGAGACAGGCTTTTTCTGCAGTAGAACAATGTAATTTGGAGCTTTTAACTCGAGATATACCTATATACTTATAAGAGCTTCAGAATGGGCTGTTATTGTGAGCTTCATCTCCAATACTTTGACCAAATATCGAACTCTAAATGGAGTACTTGAAAGCCGAGGCCCTCGCGATAACAACTATTTCCTATGAGCTGGAAAACTACGAATTTCTCATCCTACATGTTGCTAAACGAACATACATAGAAGCAAGTCAATTATATTCCTCATTCAAGCATTCAAGAGATCTTGAGAGGTTTTTGTAGTGAATTTTAATTTAATATCGGAATGGCATGAAACTAGATTCCATTGACCTTGTATTTTGCGTTTGGTCACGTAACGTCTTTTATTCATATATATAACATCCGAAACATGAACGAAAAAATACACGATTTGTTATTGTGTCAAATATGCCGTTGTAGAAGTCTTAACAGCAAACAATTGAGATACATAGTGAAATAAAAAAATGAATAAAACTGGTATATTTGCAGGGAATATTTTTGCATGTCGGAGATATACAATACTCATGTATGATAATAGAAGGACAAAGGCAAACACTAATAGCTGCTGACAGACAAATTGACTAATCAGATATTCTTTAGTTTAAGTTAACCGATTCAAAAAAGGTCTTATGTTACGGTTAACTATTTCCCGGAATGGTGAAGAATGCGTGAAACGGTTCGGGGAATTAGAGGGCTCCCGGGGCACGAGTGAACACACGTGTGCGTCTTAGTAGTTCAATATATAAAACATCCGAAAAATACACGATTTGTTATTGTGCCAAAAACACCGTTGTAGAAGTTTTTACAGCAAACCGAATTGAGATACATAGTGAAATAAAAAAATGAATAAAACTAGTTTATTCGCAGGGAATATTTTTGCATGTCGGACATATGATATAACACCTATGCACGATAATAGAAGGACAAAGGCAAACACTAATAGCTGCTGACAGACAAATTGACTAAACAGGTATTCTTTAGTTTAAGTTAGCCGATTCAAAAAGGGTCTTATGTTACGGTTAACTATTTCCCGGAATGGTGAAGAATGCGTGAAACGGCTCGGGGAAGAGGGCTCCCGGGGCACGAGTGAACGCACGTGTGCGTCTAGTTCAATATATAAAACATCCGAAAAATACACGATTTGCTTTTGTGTCAAAAACACCGTTGTAGAAGATATTTTTCTGGGCTAATTTAGTGATAAATAAAATGACGAGAAGTTTTGTGAATAAATGATATTTCGGGCAGTCTCCACTGTCCATCATCAGATAATTTATTGCTAAAGTAAGGTTTACAGGTAAGAAGGAACATGGGACATGTTCCTTCAGTCTTACCTGTAAACCTTACTTTAGCAATAAATTATCTGATGATGGACAGTGGAGACTGCCCGAAATATCATTTATTCACAAAACTTCTCGTCATTTTATTTATCACCGTTGTAGAAGTTTTTACAGCAAATAATTGAGATACATAGTGAAATAAAAAAATGAATAAAACTGGTATATTTGCAGGGAATATTTTTGCATGTCGGAGATATACAATACTCATGTATGATAATAGAAGGACAAAGGCAAACACTAATAGCTGCTGACAGACAAATTGACTAATCAGATATTCTTTAGTTTAAGTTAACCGATTCAAAAAAGGTCTTATGTTACGGTTAACTATTTCCCGGAATGGTGAAGAATGCGTGAAACGGTTCGGGGAATTAGAGGGCTCCCGGGGCACGAGTGAACACACGTGTGCGTCTTAGTAGTTCAATATATAAAACATCCGAAAAATACACGATTTGTTATTGTGCCAAAAACACCGTTGTAGAAGTTTTTACAGCAAACCGAATTGAGATACATAGTGAAATAAAAAAATGAATAAAACTAGTTTATTCGCAGGGAATATTTTTGCATGTCGGACATATGATATAACACCTATGCACGATAATAGAAGGACAAAGGCAAACACTAATAGCTGCTGACAGACAAATTGACTAAACAGGTATTCTTTAGTTTAAGTTAGCCGATTCAAAAAGGGTCTTATGTTACGGTTAACTATTTCCCGGAATGGTGAAGAATGCGTGAAACGGCTTGGGGAAGAGGGCTCCCGGGGCACGAGTGAACGCACGTGTGCGTCTAGTTCAATATATAAAACATCCGAAAAATACACGATTTGCTTTTGTGTCAAAAACACCGTTGTAGAAGATATTTTTCTGGGCTAATTTAGTGATAAATAAAATGACGAGAAGTTTTGTGAATAAATGATATTTCGGGCAGTCTCCACTGTCCATCATCAGATAATTTATTGCTAAAGTAAGGTTTACAGGTAAGAAGGAACATGGGACATGTTCCTTCAGTCTTACCTGTAAACCTTACTTTAGCAATAAATTATCTGATGATGGACAGTGGAGACTGCCCGAAATATCATTTATTCACAAAACTTCTCGTCATTTTATTTATCACCGTTGTAGAAGTTTTTACAGCAAATAATTGAGATACATAGTGAAATAAAAAAATGAATAAAACTGGTATATTTGCAGGGAATATTTTTGCATGTCGGAGATATACAATACTCATGTATGATAATAGAAGGACAAAGGCAAACACTAATAGCTGCTGACAGACAAATTGACTAATCAGATATTCTTTAGTTTAAGTTAACCGATTCAAAAAAGGTCTTATGTTACGGTTAACTATTTCCCGGAATGGTGAAGAATGCGTGAAACGGCTCGGGGAATTAGAGGGCTCCCGGGGCACGAGTGAACACACGTGTGCGTCTAGTTCAATATATAAAACATCCGAAAAATACACGATTTGTTATTGTGCCAAAAACACCGTTGTAGAAGTTTTTACAGCAAACCGAATTGAGATACATAGTGAAATAAAAAAATGAATAAAACTAGTTTATTCGCAGGGAATATTTTTGCATGTCGGACATATGATATAACACCTATGCACGATAATAGAAGGACAAAGGCAAACACTAATAGCTGCTGACAGACAAATTGACTAAACAGGTATTCTTTAGTTTAAGTTAGCCGATTCAAAAAGGGTCTTATGTTACGGTTAACTATTTCCCGGAATGGTGAAGAATGCGTGAAACGGCTCGGGGAAGAGGGCTCCCGGGGCACGAGTGAACGCACGTGTGCGTCTAGTTGACAAAAAGTTCGAGCATTTCTAAGGACTTGTACGAAAACATTACGCAATTTGAATGAATTCCGAATTTTTTACACAATTTTAAAGTTTGGAATTCCATGGAACACTTTCAAAAAACTAAGCCTGGATAGACATCACACTCTTTTGTTCGTTTCAAAAGTCTTTTGTGCAAAACAAAAGAGTGTGACATCTACCCAGGTGGAAATTTATTCACTCTGACTTCTGTCGGTTGCTGGGCTTTTTTTTACCTATAAATATGAAAAATCAGTCTTCAGCAGTTTTGAGCACTTGGAATTCAAAGTGTATTCAAATCTACATCACTTCAGCGATCGAATTAGTCTCAGGTGTGCCACCACAGGAAGCTCAAAGGCCCTTTTCTCCGATGTTTAAAATTTTGTATAAGCTTTGGAATTCAATCAAGTCGAGTAATTTTATCGTAGAAGTTCTTAGAAATGGTCAGACTTTTTATCAAAATTGGAAATAACAGGGGGCTAGGTGCACTTTAACACAGACACACCCAGCTTGACAGGAAGTCACCAGTAAATTCCAATTTCTCACCTTGATTGATTTTGTTACTTCTTTCATTTCTTCCACTTTGAGCTGAGAACTAAAAGATATGGTTATTACTGACAGTGGGATACATTTTATTGGAAATGAAAAAAATGGGAAATTGAAAAGTGACAAAATAGAGAGAAAAGAAAGAAAATGAATTCTTACTTGCTAAGATGAGAACCCATCTCTATCAAAGCCTGTTATGGAGAAAAAAATGGATGTGGAAAATTCCAATATATGAAGGATGTAACGATGACATGCCAGCCATGTGCTGAACCAACATGTTGCAATGAATTGAAGGGCTCCATGTGAAAATGGCCTAAGTGACTTTTTGATGATAATTTTTCAATGGTATAAAATTAAATTAACTTTCCTATGCTGAAAAATCAATGCATGGACATCCATCAAAAAGTCACTTAGGTCATTTTTACAGGGAACCCTTCAATTACATGGAAAGTTCAGTGTCTACTGTACATTACTATAAATCAATTTGGGATTCAGTAAACCAACTAGGAAATCAATATAGTCTTAACTAGATTTTGAATTGAGAATGGTTCATGGGAGATAAGCAAAGTAAGCAAAATAATACAATAATAACAAAAAAATAATTATAAGTATATTTTTATAAATTTACCGTTTCCTGGTCACTGTGGACTTTCTTTAAACTTGCATGTCTTTCTAGAAGACTGTGGTATTCCTATTGAAGAAAGGCATCAAAACATTATTACTTTTATTAATTAACATCATCATCATCATCATCATCAACTTCTCTTGTACAAAGGGTGGATAGCACTAACTGATGGCTAAACCCTAAGTTATGCAGTGACCAAAATAATAGACAGTGTTATCCAAACAGAACCTTTATCAATTGAAAAACATTTAATATGTAACCAGAGCCTAATCCTTGATTGCAGTTGGAATGAGTGTAGAAGTCTAAAAACAAGCATTGCCAAGAGCCAAATGTAAACAAAATAATGCTGGTCAGCCTTCATTTTGTGTTCAAGGTGGGACCTAACTCAGGGGCAGATTTGAAGAGGGGTGCACTCCCCCTCCTGAGATGACTTTAAGTCCTTTTTTTCCTCAATAATTTTCCAAAATATCCTCTCAGCAGTTTCCAATTATTTATATGATGGTGCACCCCCTCTTGAAGACGGTGCAACCCCTCTTGAAGATAATCCTGGATCTGTCTCTGTGACCCCATGCCAGGGAGTCCAGATTGCAAAAACAATAATGCTGCCACTTAACCATGTAGGCTTGGATCAGGGTTTTGTAAGTCCACGATACTCACTCCCGTATAAAACCCCGATGGCTGAATCTGAGCATATTAACCATGCTGCCAATGCCCACATTAGCAGAAATAAGTACATTTTGTAGTACATTAGAGTGGGTAGTACTCACTTTTTTGAGGTTCTCATATTGATTCAGTGTCTGCTGCATTGCACCAATCTTCTCCTTTTCCTTGTGCAACTCTTCCTGTAGATTAATCCTCCATTCTCTTTCAATTTTCAAGTTGGTCTCTAGAGCTAATCTACACAATGGAACACAATAAAAAACCTAGTGAATTATCTTTTTGACTAACAGGTTCTCTATCATATAAACCATTCACTACAGAACTGTTACTGGAACTAAATGGGGGGGGACCAGGTCATGTCTTGGCCCCTGGGGGGGTACTCCTTCCAGTTTTGGGTAGGGATGTGCTGCTGAACCCCTCAAACCCTGACCCTGTTCCAGAGCAAACTTTCCAAAATTGATACCCTGTTCCAGAGTAAATGCCTGCCTCATTTCATTGCTTCCGGCCAAGTTGACGTGTCGTTAACCCTTTTAGCCTGGCGAACGAACTTTTTTAAATAGATACCCTGTTCCAGAGTAATTACGATTTTTATATACCCTGTTCCAGAGTAAAATCCCTGAAAACCCTACCCTGTTTGGTGGCACGTACCCGTATAGCAAATATAGGGGATTTCCCCCCCCCAGGTCTTGGCATGTTCATAGCAGGGTTGTTTTGTCCATTCTTGAGAACCCAGGCCTATTATGTACGTGTATTATTCTGCCCCTGTACTTATATACTAGTAAAAGCATATATCATATTTCTAAATAATTTTGAAAAAAATACCAACCTGCCACTATCACTGTCTGCAAGTCTACTTTCCAATTCCTCTATCTTGTGTTCCATGCTGGTCTTTTCTTCAGCAGATGCCTGTAAGCTATATAAAAATGACAAATGAATTCATG
>JALIZF010001793.1:0-115000 GCA_029948255.1 Telmatactis stephensoni
AACAAGCAAAATTTAAAGGTGATGTCGTCTGAAATAAAAACAAATATAAGAAAAAAACTCGAAGAACATCAAATAACATTGATACAAACAAATAGAAAACTAGCTTTCTACTCAATATTCAAAAAAGACACGAAACCAGCCGAAAGTCTAAATTTTATTAAAATTAGTGATCATAAAAGGCATTTAGTGAAATTAAGACTGGGCAACCATACATTAAGGATAGAAACTGGGCGGCATACAATACCAAGAACGCCTGAACACCAAAGACTGTGTAAATATTGTGAACAAAACAAAATTGAAAACGAACAACATTTCGTGTTAGATTGTGATCTCTATGAAAATGAACGTAAAAAACTATTTGAGAAAATTAACAACAAATTCCCACACTTTACACAATTAAATGACACTCTCAAAATTATGTTCCTTTTTAACAGTATCGACCCAACAGTTTCAAAATCAACTGCAGCTTTTATAAATCATGCTATTAATACCAGAAAAACAAACTATATTAGTAATCATATACAAAATAGCAATTGCCAGTAGATTTAGATCATTTTTATAGATTCAATATCTTTTTATTGATCATTGATTGTATTTTTAATACAAATATATATATAATTTTATATATTTAGCTAATAGTTATTGTTATTGTTACTTTAGAGTAGGTAATACCATGTTTGTAATTTATGGGAATACTGAAATTTATAAATAAATAAATAAATAAATAAATAGTCCATTGGAAATCGTCATTTTTGGTCATTTTGGTGCATTTTGCATGGGCTATGGTACATTGAAATTCGTCAATTTTCACCATTTTTGGGCATTTTGCATGGGCTATAGTCCATTGAAAATGGTCAATTTTGATCATTTTTGCGCATTTTGCATGGGCTATAGTCCATTGAAAATCCTCATTTTAACCATTTTTGCGCATTTTTCATGGGCTATAGTCCATTAAAAATCGTCAATTTGACCATTTTTGCGCATTTTCCATGGGCTATAGTCCAATGAAAATCTTCAATTTTGACCATTTTTGCGCATTTTGCATGGGCTATAGTCCAATGAAAATCGTCAATTTTGACCATTTTTGCGCATTTTCCATGGGCTATAGTCCATTGAAATTCGTCAAATTTCAACATTTTTGAGCATTTTGCATGGGCTATAGTCCATTGAAAATCGTCATTTTGAGTCATTTTTGCGCATTTTGCATGGGCTATAGTCCATTGAAATTCGTCAAATTTCAACATTTTTGAGCATTTTGCATGGGCTATAGTCCATTGTAAATCGTCAATTTTGGCCAATTGACGCATTTTGCATGGGCTATAGTGCATTCAAAATCGTCATTTTGGGTCATTTTTGCGCATTTTGTATGGGCTATAGTCCATTGAAAATCGTCATTGTAACCATTTTTGGGCATTTTCCATGGGCTATACTCTATTAAAAATCGTCATTTTTGACCATTTTTGTACATTTTGCATGGTCTATAGTTCATTGAAAATCTTCCCTTTTTACCATTTTTGCGCATTTTGCATGGGCTATAGTCCATTGAAAATCGTCATTTTGGGTCATTTTTGCGCGTTTTGCATGGGCTATAGTCCAATGAAAATCTTCAATTTTGACCATTTTTGCGCATTTTCAATGGGCTATAGTTCATTGAAAATCGTCATTTTAACTATTTTTGGGCATTTTCCATGGGCTATAGTCTGTTAAAAGTCGTCATTTTTGACCATTTTGGGGCGTTTTGCATGGGCGATAGTCCAATGAAAATCTTTAATTTTGGCCATTTTTGCGCATTTTGCATGGACTATAGTCCATTGAAAATCGTCATTTTGAGTCATTTTTGCGCATTTTGCATGGGCTATAGTCTATTAAAATTCGTCAATTTTGGCCAATTGACGCATTTTGCATGGGCTATAGTCCATTGAAAATCGTCATCTTGGGTCATTTTTGCGCATTTTGTATGGGCTATAGTCCATTAAAAATCGTCAATTTTGATCATTTTTGCGCATTTTGCATGGGCTATAGTCCATTGAAAATCGTCAATTTTCAACATTTTTGGGTATTTTGCATGGGCTATAGTCCATTGAAAATCGTCATTTTTGGCCATTTTTGGCCATTTTGCATGGGCTATAGTCTATTGAAATTCGTCATTTTTCAACATTTTTGGGCATTTTGTATGGGCTACAGTCCATTAAAAATCGTCAATTTTGGGTCATTTTTGCGCATTTTGCATGGGCTATAGTCCATTGAAAATCGTCATTTTGGGTCATTTTTGCGTGTTTTGCATGGGCTATAGTCTATTGAAAATCGTCATTCTTGGTCATTTTTGCGCATTTTGCATGGGCTATAGTCCATTGAAAATCGTCAATTTTGACCATTTTTGGGCGTCTTGCATGGACTTTAGTCTGTGCATTTTGTCGATTTTGGGGCATTTTTAGGCGTTTAGGATGGGCTATAGGTTTTTGATTTTGTTTATTTTGGCCCATTTTTGGGCGTTTTGCATGGGCTATAGCTTTTTGATTTTGTCGATTTTGGCCCATTTTTGGGCGTTTTGCATGGGCTAAAGCCTTTGCATTTTGTCGATTTTAGGCCATTTTTGGGCATTTTGCATGGGCAGTAGACATTGCAGTTTGTCGATTTTTGGCTATTTTTCAGCATTTTCCATCGGCTGTAGCCTTTGCCTTTTATGGATTATGGGCCATTTTTGATCATTTTGCAAGGGCGATAGCCTTCGCATTTTATCGATTTTGGGCCATTTTTGAGCATTTTGCTTGGACTAAAGCCTTTGCATTTTGTCGATTTTGGGCTATTTTTGGGCGTTTTGCATGGGCTATAGCCTTTGCATTTTGCTGATTTTTGGCCATTTTTAGGCGTTTTTCATAAGCTATAGACTTTACATTTGGTCCATTTTGGACCATTCTTAAGCTTTTTCAATAGCATGGTTATTTGAAAATTTTGAAATATCACTCGTGGTACGTATTTATGCCAAAGATCACTACAAACCATGCTATTATTTGTTAATAATATATCCTAAGAAATTTCTGCAATTTCGATGAAAAACAACCGCGAAGTCGAATCGCTTTACACTCATCTACTTCGAAAAATGAAAACATAGCTTTCGAGCCTTTGCTGATTACCTTTCATGAAGTTTTCAGCCATGTCATTACTTTTTTTGACATGAACTTTCTCTTCACGATCACGTGTCGCTATGCTTGACCATTTATCGTCTTTTCAGCAGAAAAGAGGAAAAACGAACTCTTCATATCCATCAAAACCCCGTTTCTCGATCTTTCATTTTTTTAGCTTTTTGGTTGTTTCCATGATGAAATCACTTCCCTTTAGCGGGAGAAATTAAAGCATCTTCCTATGGCCACCATTTTCTCGTAGCCTTTTTTGGCAAAGAAAGAAAGCAGTTGCTATAGAAACTGTAATTTTCACATATGAAATTGCAAAATTAAGCTGAAATACCAGTGCTCTCAGCCAATCAAATTGCAGATATTTCTTAGGTCAGTCGTATTATTACTGAAAGAAATTACTTTAGATTTGTACAACAGTTATTCTTCGACCTAGAGGTTTTTGGTCGAATATGAAAAAAATCTCCTTTTACAAATAAAATGAAAGTGTTCCGCATTTTATAATTTTCTCGATCATTATTGATCGTTAATAAATTCATGGCGTTTCGATTCATTTACGGTGGAATGACGTGGTGTTGCACATGCGTCATGCATATGGATTTATTTTACTAAATGGACTGATCGAATTTGTCTCATAAGCAAAAGAACACATCTAATACGATGATTTAGGAAATGCAGAATTTCTGGTAAAGATCAGAAATATACGAAATAGTGATGGATATTTTCAACGCTTCCACATTTAAGCACAATGAAAACACATCCAAGTATACAATCTTTGTCCATGACAAAATCCCAAAGACGATGGCCTACTGCCTTCTTTTCCTCGTCTCCATGGTTGGAAACTCTCTCATCGTATGGATAATCTACAAAGACAATCGATTGAGAACTACCACCAATTTCTTAGTAGTCCAACATGGCTGTCAGTGATCTCCTCTCAACTGTTGTCAACGTTCCTTGGATAATTACAGAGATAATTTTTGACCACGAATGGCTGATCCCGAACGAAATCGGAATTGCTTTCTGTAAACTAGTTCCCTTTTTTCAAAGCGTTTCAATCACTGTTTCAATGTACAGTTGTGTTTTTATCGCCATCGATCGGTACTACGCCGTGGCCCATCCACTGAAAGGAGGCTTTAGCAGATCTCGACTGAAATACATCATATCAGGGATTTGGATCTTTGCAACCAGTGATCGCATCACCTTTTCTGTATTATCATAGACTCGCTATGCTTGATGAGGTCCGAATCTGCAAGATATCGAAAGACGACATTTCGTTTTACCGTCTTCATTTATACATACTGATAGGGCTGATTGTTGTCCTTCCTCTTGTCAAAATAGCAACCTTGTACAGTTTAATCGTCTACAAACTCTGTCATCACCGACCACCGGGCAACCAGACTGACTTGGTCAGGAAAAGAAGAGAAGAGCAAAATAAGAAAGTTTTGAAAATGTCAGTGGCTATTGTCACTTTATTATACATTAGCTGGCTGCTTCCAAGCGTCTTTGTCATTTTATTACATAGAAGACATTTAGAGAAGCTTACACTTAAACAGTTTAAAAATTTATATTTCTCTGCGCAGTTTATAGCTTACATGAGCTTTGGGTACAATTTTTTCATTTATGTAATATTCAATAACATTTACAGAGACAATATCAAAGCCATCTTAAAAACTTGCTGTAGTAAGTGCACCGGAGCTGTCGACGTTTATGGCCCAGAAATGAATGAAATGGGGGAATTAGAAATTCGCCGATAAACTTCCATGGATTTTGATAAAAACAGATAAACGGTATCCTTATGGTGTACTTATCAATGTTAAAGGCATGTTAAAGGGGGACTAGCATCTAAATTGTTCAACATTCAATTTAGCTGAAACTTCGTTGAAACTACACTGAAAGACTCTCGAAGAGCTGTTCAAAAACTGGTTAGTTTGTTTTCTGAAAAATCCCATGGGAATCATTAGATTTTTATGAATCAGTGACGTCATACACTCCACACAAGCATTTAGCTCCGTACATTTCTTTGTAATTTGCAATTGAAATATCTCAACGTAAATGTTGCATTGGAGAAAACTTGTCAGCAAATTAACCCTTAGCCTTAAACAATCTAAGAAAACTCCTTCACACAAATTTTTAGTGTCAAAGAAATTGAATTGCTTAAGAAACAAAACATAAAGAATTGTATGGAGCTGAATGCTTAAGTTGAGTGTATGACGTCATCAGAAAGGTTTTGATGCTATTACCCCAAGAGAATTTTGTCATAATTGCGAGTATGTGAGATGCACTTTAACAGTGGAGAATGTCTCTCTAACTAAGCTAGCAGACCTAAAGCAGCTGGTTCAACAAACATTATATAATTAAAACTTGGATTTACAAGGACCACATCAATTGTAAATTATTTATTCGGAGATATTAGCATGTATTTCAGTTGGTAGAAAATTCAAATAAACATTTTCTCTCAGGCGCTCGAAAATTACTCATTGTGAACACAATGGTGACTGATGACATCGCTTGACACAAACCATTTTAAGCTTTGCTTTGAAGATAACCGGTTTGCCCATGGAATTAGAATCCCTATGAATTTTTTAAAAAGACATGATAGTCTGGATTATAAATAAAAATGCTTGCAAGGGTGGTTTTGTTTGCATTTCTTAGGGACTGGTCATTATTTACAGGGAGGGGGTGCTGGTGCAAATGAAAAAGGTAACTGCTCAATTTTTGATGGCCCCCCCTTTCTACATACATACACACATAACATTCTTACAGAGTGAGTATAAAAATCTGTGGCCCCTCTGTCTATTTGCACCAGCTCCCTTCCCTGTAAATATTAAATATATGTGTATATTGATGACACTCAATTGGTTAGCATGCATGATCATGACATGTACGCACACTTGTCGTCCAAAAAGTGATTAAATATAAATATTGTAAAAAAAAGGCATACACAACTATTCTTGAATATCAGGTGATAAGGAAATTTACTGCATTTAACAGGTTTTTATCCGGTATTTAATTTGAAATATTACACGAAAATATTTTATAAGACGTATCCCGTAAATAACTTTCGTTGTAGCAGTCTTCTATAATTTAGTTCGCTTGAAGTTTTATAAGTCATAAAAGACTGACTGACTGACATTTTTCTTGTAGTTGTTCTAGTATATGACTAGAAATAAACTCATCCAATAATTACAGCGGTAGAACGAACATTCTCAAAAATAGACGAGCAAAAGGCGAAAACGGAACCAAATGTAGCCCCAACCTAGCCCGTCCCAAGGGTAAACAAATGGGTGATTAAGACTTTGAGCAACAATTCCCGTAATGAGTGTATTAAGCAAAATTACCGGGCGCAACGATCCAACTCATACCTATGCAAATTCGTGAGAAACCAAAGTTTGAAGTTACGCCCCAATAAAATCAAAACTAAAATGCAAGAAGAACGACTGAACAAAACTGTACTGTACTGTACTGTACTAAATAAACAAAGGATGAAACAAATCAATGCATGACTAATGAACTAACTGGAAACAAAGATCGAAGTCATGAGGCGTAACACAAAGCATGCAAGACGAATGCAAATTGCTAAAGCAGGACGCTAATGGCAGGACTGACCAAAGTAACACAAAATATATGATAAACGCGGTTTGAGTTAATGATAAAGCTAAAAATGGGCAGCCAACGAAAGTAGTGTGGAAAGCATAGAATAGACCACGAAGAAACAATTATGAAAAAAGGAACAGAAACAATTGAAAGCCTACCCAAACCGGCGAGCCGACTGATAAAACGCAAATTACAAACTTATTGCAAACTTGGACAAGAAAAACCTAGACTAGCGGCTACAAATACAAAATGACTACTTGCCAAATTGGGAATAAACCCCGGGAAAACCAAGAGAAAACGTCCGAGTCACAAACACTGAAATTTCCTCCATACGTTTACCAAAGAGAGCTGGAGCCGTTGAGCTCGATAACTCTGCTAACTAGCCATGTTCAGTTTAGCCAAGATTAGTAGGAAAGCCAGAACGTTGAGGGTACTGAAACTACTCAGAGAAAGAATCTTGAATTAGAGCTGGTGGCGGTTGACGATGATGGTGAAGAACGAAAGTTCCCGTTGTTCCGGCGTATCTTGAAGTGACCACTCCTAACACGAGTTGGCTTATTTATACTCGGAGCTAATTAATTATGCAGTGAGAATAGTAGCACATTCCATTTTTACCCAAAAACGGTTTCATCGCTGTAAGTTACACAATGGTCTTTTATCCAAATCAGCTGGTCTTCGTTTGTTAACTAGAAAACTGTCAAATTTCGGTGCTGACATTTGTCTACATATTGGACTGTATTCATTTAACGACGCAAATACTGGCCGATCTCATAAGCGATTGAGCATTATCTATAGATAAGGAAGTCAAACGGTGATAAACATATCACTACAATATACTACACCTTTTGCTGTTCATTAACCGCAAAGAAACTTTCATTCAAGCGAAAAAGCATGTCTCTTAACGCGATAGAACATACAATAACATGAATGGAGGTCTCAAGAGTGCGATGGAACGTTCATTCAAGAAATTTAGCATAGAATTTGACAATCATGAAGATGTGTAGGTGGGTCATTACGTTTTCAAACTTTCCATTAGCGTCTTTTGGTGCATCATTAAACAAAAACAGGCATTCAAGACAGTGTTTTGGACATTCATTTGCGCAATACATTATAAGAATATTTTAATTTTTCACGTAAAATTGTGGGATCTTAACTGTCTTAACATGTTTTTTTACAAGGCCGTGAATATGACTTACAAGCAAAGCACCGTTAGGTATAAATATCAAGTCGATTTGGAGTTTCGATCCCTTTTAGGCCGGAACATTGGAATGGCTCAACAAAGAAATAGAATTCCCAACGAAGTCAGAGAGCGACTTGTGAGGGCCTACGAAGACCCTGCAGAGGATTACTTGATTGTGGCTGGTACTTTGGGCGTAAATCGTTCAACTGCCAGAGGCATTGTAACACGGTATATTCGCGATGCCAATAATCCTGGGGCCAATAGCGAGCTGAAGCCTCTTCCAACTTACAGCCCATTTCTTAACATAGTGGAGCAGGCTATAAAAGTTTACTTGTCCCGTCCAGAACAGCAACGTTTAATGGGAGACCGAGCAGAAGCTAGAAGACAAGGCCTTCCGCTTGGCGAGTGGAGAAAACGACTCTTACTCAGGGCTGCTACAAGAAATATCAATGCCATTACACCTCAGAAATCCATTCAATGGTATAACCATATGCAAACCTACCTACCAAGATGCTTAAATCGAGAACATATCCAAGGATAAATGACACTTTTTTGCTTTAAATGTACAGTATGAGTTGAAAAATGTATAGGAAAACGATGTAAAACCTAGAAAAATATATTGCGAAATTAAATGTCCAAAACTGGGTATTGAATGTTTGTTTTGTTTTCTTGAATGCACATAAAGCGCTAATGAAAGTTTGAAAACGTAAATGAACCTACGCTCAGTTATGCATGATTGTCCAGTTCTATGCTAAATTTCTTAATGATTGTTCCTTCACGCTCTTGAGACTCCCTATTATACAATGAGTTTACATGCACAGCCTGCAGATAGCTAAGCTAGTCGAGGCAGGCTGTACAGACACCTAATCTCTACGTTCCTTTGCACATTTGAACTATGAATGAATGAATGGACAAGATCCAAGTCCAGGCATTCTTGAATTCCAAACTTACAAAAAAACAAAAAAAACAAAAACAAAAACAAAATCAAACAGACAAAAAGAACCCAAAGGCCCAAAGGCCCAAAAAACCCCAGAACATGAGACAAATGAAACCAAAGAAATGAAAGAAAAACATGTGTGCTGCTAGGCAAAGAAGGGATCTCATTCTATTCAGCCAAAGGGCAGCAGTAGACAAGGAATTTCAAATTCCTTCCCTCTTCAACGCGCAACATAAACACGAATACCACAGTCTCCATTGGAATTTTGGTACCAACGAATACACTGCAGTCTCCATTGGAATTTTGGTGCCAAGGAATACACCGTCTCGAAGGGAGACAGCCATGGAATACCTTCCAAAACAACGAAAGTCCATTTCGACGACTGACTGAACCACAGGGATCCCAACGCGATGAATCGGTTTCCAAGAGCGAATCGTTTTCTCATCTGATCTAAAAATAGCTCTCTACTCTATAAGAATAGCCTTAGTCGCCGCGAACATCGCACAGATCGCACATCGCCATTAATGATTTTAGGTTTTTACAATATATACAATAATGGCCACATGCAGTCGTAGACTGCCTCTTTTTAGTTCATTCTTTTTGAACTCCACATGAAACCTTCCCCTTTTTAACTTCGAAAATGGAGAGTACTCGACCTATTGTTTTACAACCAATCAGTTGGATTACATGGCTGGGAGACTGAAAAATTAAAGACACCACTTAAAACTAAAAACCTTAAGCTAAAAGCGTTTTTATTTCTTTACTAAAAAAATGAAAATCTTTTTCTGTGTTTCCTTTAGTAATACACGTCACCATTTGAGAAGTGCCGAGAGCACTCAAGAAGTGCTGAGAGCGCTCAATGGTGTGTTGTATTACTGAACAGAGCACGGAATCGAAAAAGTGTTTTAATTACTTGTTAAATAGCTTTCATGATCAAGAAAAGGAAGCTAAGAACGAAAGGCCATTATTCGCTATACACAAGTCAGTTCTTCAGTTGGAAATTGATTTGAAACACTGTATCTGCTTGCCAACAAAATATAATAATATTTTTCATTCAACAATTCCCCCATTTCTAAGGCAATTAAACGATTGTACAAACGTTTCCCAAGAAATACAAATACAGCTACCCTGCTTATGAATATCATGAGTTGACTTGACATTGTTATATTCATGAAAAGACTTCGTTGTCGTTTAATAATGTTTTACAGTAGATGGAACGGCACACCTGCAGAAAGACTGTATTTACTTACTTTTAGAAAAATTAACCGGAGCCCACGTTACTTTCGGCCTGCCTTCAATTACGTTGAGCATGCGCAGTAGCATAGTTTTTTTGTCGCAGTAGCATAGTTTAACAATTCGCGAGTGACACATTTGCATATTCGGCCCTCACTAGAACTCGCGGATTTGCAATCCACGAGTTAAAAAGGCTAGAAAAAGAAACAAAGAAGAAATTGATGTCGTTAAAATGACTCAGAATTAATCGAGCCGAGAAAGATTTAGGGAAATTAAAGAAGTTGGAGTAAAGAAGTTGGAGAATTTGGATTTTCATTTATTCTATTAGATATTATATTGTACAGGCTAATAAGAATAAGAACGTTAGCGATTTTGCGCATTCAAACATGCCTTTATTATATAAATGAAAAATACTCTATGGAGTACCAAAAATGATGAAGGTTTTTGACTATAACAAAAAGCATCTTACGATATTTTCTTGAGAATATAGTCAAAAATAATGCTGTCTGTTAGATTAAACTGACAGCATTAATTGCAACAATGCAGCTGATATTCATGCTTTTTCTGTTTGTATTCGTTGGTATAATGTGGAGAGAAAGCTTAAAGCTTTTTTATGGCAATTACAGTGTCTAGTCTGTGTTTTGATCGAAAGAAATAATATCATCCAAAATTATCAGTTTGCAGATTTACTTGATGTCTAATGGAACCAGTAGCTGTAAAAAATTGCATTTTACTGCTCTTTTTGTATTGCTCTGCCACAAATAGGAGACTTATTTATCTTAAAAGAGATCAGTGAATTGCTCACTAAATATAGAGCTATAATTTGTATACAATACAATACAATACAATACAAGACACTTTATTTAAAGAGGGTGCGTATTTACATTGTATACTCTCCCATACGTCCCTAAAAAAAATAACGCTTTATAAAATAAAGAAAATATACAAAAATTGACACTAGACGCACTAGACATGAAAAAAGATTGAAGTGAAAATATATAAATACAGTTATATAGAAATAATTTGCGTGTAAAAAGTAAATACTATAATACATTATATTACTTCATGGCATGAGAGATACGATTCTAGATACGTATGACTTATTAATCAATCTAAAGAGATCAGTAAATGGTGCACTAAATAGAGAGGTATAATTTGTATGAATTTTGGTACCGAGCCGAGATTAGGTGTCCGTCGTCGGTTAGAGAGAACGAAAGTCTGTGATCAGTAGAGCATTTTTAAAAAAGAATCAGGCTTTGTCGCATCTGTCTGCTTTATAGAGTCATCCGTAACGAGTCAGTATTTGCACTGTACCTGTTCATCGGCGAATTTCCGCCATTTCACTGATCTTTCTTTACCCATTGTCAATCAACGATAAGTTCGGTGCATTCACTACAGCACTTTATCATGATGCTTAACTATTGTCTCTCGCTCTACATAAATGAAGAAAAATTGTAGCCAACGTTCAAGATATAAACTGTACAGATTATTATTAAGTTTCGAAATTGCACAAGTGTGAGCTTTTCAAAATATATACAAAGCGCTAGCCAAAAACATAGAAACTTGAAAACAAGCGAAACAGCCTGTTTCTGAAAACTTTTCCATTTTGCTCTTCTATCCTTCCCCTGACAAAGTCAATCTAGTTTCTAGACGATAAAACAACAATGTCAGTTCTCTTTTTTATTGATAACTTAGTTTTTGAGTAATCCACCAAGAAGTCATGCATTAGGTCAAATCTCGCAACGCTACATTTTCACCAGCGCGGATACCCTCTCCATTGTGGTTTCCATAACGACAACACCTACAACACAACTTTTTTATAATGGCTTCAACATTCTTTCTGTAAATGTCACTGAAGAGGGCATAAATGAAGAAGTTGTAAGTGAAAGTCATTTGTACCATGAAAACAGCTGCGAATACTAAATTACTTTGTGCATTTTCATTCAAATTCTTGAGTTGTCCTTCCAACCATAAAATAACAATGATACTGAAAAACGACCAGCTAAGGTAGAGTTGCGTGACAATAGTCACGGACATTTTCAAGACTTTTCTATTCCGTTGTTCTCTTCTTCTAATCAAGGCAGCTTGGTTTCCTGGTGCTTTGTGTTGACGAAGCTTGTAGAAGATTAAGATATAGAGGGTGGATATGATTGGGAGAGGGACACCAACGTTTAGAGCTAGAAGAAGAAACCACTGGATTCTTCGCAGCTGTGGAACGTTTTCGTAGTCTACAGTACAATATGCATTGTCTTGATGAATAACTAAACGAAAATAATAAAGATAAGGACAAATAATCATGCCTGAAAAGATCCAAATCCCTGGTATGATGTATTTCAGTCGAGATCTGCTGAAGCCTCCTTTCAGTGGATGGGCCACGGCGTAGTACCGATCGATGGCGATAAAAACACAACTGTATATTGAAACCGTAATGGAAGTGTCTCCTATGAAAGCATGAAGTTTACACCAAGCAAGCCCTAAGTCATTGGGAATTAGCCATCTGTAATTTTTATAATCAAAGATTACGCCAACAATTGAGGAAGGAACAAGAAACAGAGTCGAGAGAAGATCACTGACAGCCATATTGACCACTAAGAAATTGGTTGTGTTTCTCAATCGATTGTCTTTGTAGATTATCCATACAATGAGAGAGTTCCCAACGATGGAGATGAGGAAAAGAAGGCAGTAGGCCAACGTCTTTGGGATTTTATAATAATCAAAGTTCGTATTGGAAGACGTGCTTTCATTTAACACATTCGAACTGTTTAAGACGGTAAGCATTGTCCTCAAAAACTTAAAGACGAAACTGTAAGTATTTGTGATTCGACTAGGAAAATTCACTTTTAGAGTTATAGTGTAAAGTATAACTCTAGTTGAGCATTAGAGCTGTCTTCTAACTCGTCTGTCTAATTTGACAATACAGTTGGGCTTACTTAGTCGTTTAAGAGAACGTCAGAGATTGCAGTATTTCAAGGTTTTTAACTTTGTGGGATATCAGATATTTGATTATCTTTAAGTTATTCATTGCACCGTAAGAAGATTGGGCCACTAATTCGAGTGATGAAGAGGAAATCTATAGAATATGCTGGGCCAAAACACTTAAGAAAACCATCACGTCCTGGAGACAAATGTCTAGTTTCAACTGAAGACTGTTCCGGTGTTTAAAAAAATCTCCAAAAACTTGATAGACCAAAGTTTAGGCTTGAATTTTCAAACACCATATCGAACGACAGCTGTAAGGTTGACGTAAGAAATGCAAGCTCTAAGATATGTAACAATTTAGGCTTGAATTTTTCAAAAACCATTAAATGACAGCAGAAAAGTGACGCTAGAAATGCAAGGGAAAACAAAGAAAATAACTCTAAGATGTGTGACAATGGTATTACTGATAGCAACATTAATTTGTTTTTATATAATTATAACGGTTTATATGTAATTCAGTCACGAAAATGCATCTGTTTACAGGGCCTTTTGATGCGCTGAGAAAGTGGAAACAATTGTAGTTCAACCAACACCTATATACTAGTTATTTCACAAAGCGTTTGTCAGCCATGTTACATTATGATTTCCAAGAGAGAAATTAGTCTAAATGCGTTGTGGATTTGAAAATGTATGTTATTTTTCGCACCCAATATATACAGCAACAGAAACAGTATTCAGTTTTGGAAAAAGTTGTCAACTGCTGTATAATATAATAATTGGCATATTACGCGCGCTCTGATGATTCGGGAACCGTGTATGGTTTGAGTACTCACATATGTATGACGTCAAAGAATCTTACGCGCGCCGCTTTGATTGGTTGAAATATTTCGACAAAAATTGTATATAAAACAATAGATTCCTTTTTCCGTGCGTCTTTACTCTAACCGGATGAACAAAAGGCGTCAAAATTGGTGGGAACACTCACGTACTCGACTTCGTCTCATGTACTATGTTCCTTTTAATTTGTTCTCACCACATTTTGACGTCATCTGTGCATCTATTAGAGTACAGACGCACTGAAGAAAGAATATTTTAGGCTACAGGTAAGCACATGACAGGTGGAATAGGTTTTTATCCGAGAAATGTATACCTTATGCTTTCCACGGAGCCTGGCTGTCCAAGAACTTAAGCTGCAATATCAAGATGCATCTATTTCTGACCATTTCTGGTCGTATTTCATTTCGAGATGTGAAAATAGATTTTCAATCAAGTAATAATACCAGCTTGAAACGAAAAAACATGCAGGGACTGAAATAATTAGGTATTTTTCATATGTCCTCTAATCAGTCTGGTAGACTAGTGGTACATTAATTCTATATAAGCAATTTTTTTGTTTGATAAAAGATAGGAGGCACTATTGATTAAGGCAAAAAGGACTACAAAATGGTGGAGATCATTTAATTATGGGATATTTAAAAGGTACAAACTTTATTTATACAAAATAAAGGTTAGGAAATTATCATTGTCATCAGCGTTATCATCGCCGTCATCACCGCCATAATTTTCATCATCATCGACATTACCATCGTCATCATCTCTTTCATCATTTATCACTGCCCCACTATTTAACTGATTACTGGATTTAATAATTAATAAATGAATAATAATTAATAAACAAACAGCACAGCAGTGAACGACCGACCACTGTTTGTGCCGTTTTTCACAAGCATGCGAACTCTGTTAAAAACCATCAAATAGTTTAGTCAGTTTATCCTCGGATTTCAGAGTAGCATAACTGCTAATATCTCGGAGACTCATTCACGCTCGCTATCACTACATTCGATATACTCTACATACAACACTCAACTCACATGTCAGACATGTTGATTTTTGCCGAGGGAGGAAAAACCGGAGAACCCGGAGAAAAAACCCTCGTGACATGGGAGAGAACAACACATCAAACAAACTCAACTCATATATATGATCTTGCGTCCGAGCCGGGACTCGAACACTGGACCACAGCGGTGAGAGTCGCGCGAGTGGCTTAACCACTACGCCAACCATGCCACCAGCAATACAAATGTATAATATAAAAATTAGGTACTACCTAATAGCGGAGCTCCCATTTAAATATAATAATAATTTTAAATACTTTGTTTTATTTTGACATTTTTGATTCAAATGAATTGGGCTTCCTGTGGTAATAGGCAAACAAAGATTGCATTTTGTTGTAAACGTTGAAATAAAGACTATAGATCAAGCTTTATTTCTTGCCCTTCAGTCTCCTGAGAATTATAAGGCTTTCAACTCAGTGACCATAGTGATATTTATTCAGATATTTGTGTCAGATTTTATAATTGACTTAGTAGTAGTGCTTCATAATTCTCAGAAATAGGATGCAAAAATCCCTCAAACTGATTTCATTCACATAAATACTGAACCTAATTCAACATCCTTCAATTAAACAATTAGACATTGCAGAAAATTATATTTAGATTTTTCTGTCTTGACAGTATTGTGGCATCTTGGTTTTTTTTTTGTATTATGTAGAGTAGAATGACACTGATAAATAGTTGTCTTTACACGAAACAAGAATTCTCTCTTCCAGGTTACACTAATCATGACTTTAGATGAAATTGTAAAACAACTCAAAACAACTACTACCTAAAAGCAAAGCTCCAATTTCAATTTTAATTTTTTTTATGTTCTTGATTCAAATGAATTGGGCTTCCTGTGGTAATTGAAAAAGTTGAAATGAAGATTATTTAAAAAGCATTTTTAAAATAAGTTTTGGTTTTGGTTTGTATATTGTATGGGCTTGTATGCTCAGTGACCTTTGTTACAGTAAATTTTAATATTCAGATTCACTGTCAGATTTCATAACTGACTTTGTAAGGGTTCATAATTTTCAGAAATAGAAAGCAAAATCTCCAAAACATTTTTTTAAATTGATACAAGTAATTAAACCTTTTCGACATCCTGAATATTACAGAACAACATATATTGATTTGTCTGTCTTCACTATATTTGTGACATCTTGTTTTTTGTGGTTGTTGTTGTTATTTTGTTTTGTTATTTAATGTAGAAAAGAATGACACTAGCTAGGCGAATACTTGTCTCCCACTTTTCTCTTCCAGATTACACTGATAATACAATTTAAAGTGATTATAAAAACAGCTAATTGAAATAACAAGAAAACAAGGAATTAAGCATTTTCAGTCTGTATTTAAGGCTTAACAGGGCTCACTGAGCAACTTCATCCAGATGAATAAAGTAAAACAATTCTAGTTTGCATGGCAAAATTCCTTCTTTTTTTCCTGTCAATTGTTTCATTAAATTCCAGACCAAAACTTGAGCTGTATTTACACATTAGTGGGGTTGAAATAAGTTCAAAATCAATTTTTTTTACTAATTTTATTATTATTAGAACTAGTGCAAAAAGTTCACCGTAAAACAAAATGTCGTTGTACATTTCATGTAAGGCTTGATCGAGTGTTTCTTTAAACTTGGCCACAGTTCAACGTGCATAAAAGGTTTTTTTTAAGTCATCAATCCCAAATCAAAGATAAAAGATCAAATATAGGTACAAGAGACTTTTTGATATCATTTTCTGGCCAGGGTCTTTACCTTGAAGTGCTTTCCTTGTTGTCTTTTCGAAGCATACTGGTCCTTGTTTCACGCTCAATGCAGACGATTCTTGATTTATTTCCAACTTTGGCTAGATTTTTAAGCAGCTTTACTGAAGGCATCTTCACGAAACGAAGAATACACGATCCTCAATGACTTATTCATTATGAGGAATTTTTTTAAACTACGAATCCAACTAAAAAGTCGTTCAACTTTGAAAATATCCTCTGTGTCTTTCGTCTTTCGAGCAGTTTTTGAAACGACACCAGGCTCGAAAAAAATTCAAACGTACGGTTTTTTTCGCTTTAACCTGTCAAGATTGGCACAGATTAATGTTCATCAAAATCGCTAAATTTTTACGAGGTTTCGAGAATACTATTTTTAAGCTTTGCAAGTTAAAACTGCAAGGAAACTTGTAAATTTTCAGTTTTCAAAGTGTCAGCGCGCGTCAAGTTGGCGCCAAAAAGCAATCAGCCAATCAGCATCGCGATGTACACGGACGTACGTACGTATGTATGTATGTATGTTTATATAATAGAATTTTACGAGCGCGCGATCTGATTGGTCAATTAGCCATACTTTATCAGAGTACAAATAATAGAAGTGACGTCACAAAATCAAAATCTTTCACTCACAATCTTTGTTGTGAGTCCTTCAAGCCTATTTCATTCGCAAAATAAGCAAAAATTTATTCAGTAAACACAAGAAAATTTATTCCTTTATTGCACAATCCCTGCCGACCAAGTCCAAACAAGTGAAAATTCCCGCCATTTTCTGTTAGCGGACGCGCGCGTTTGTACACCCGAACAGCGGGAAAAGGTAATGCGATGAAAGAAAAGCAAACCTCTTTGCTTTTAAGTTGATTTTTACGCAAATAACACAGAAAAAAGACAGCAAATGTAAATGACCTTCAGGTTGTGGGTTTCAAGGCAAAGCTGACGTCTTCTATAAACTGGAACCAAAACTTTTGGAGCTGTAAAATATAATTTGTGAGCTTTTTCGATCGAGTATTTTGGATGTTTGTCGAGGAGCTACAGTCTTCACTCAACGTTGTAAAAGCAAGAATGTACTTAAATCTGAGTCTGAGACTCATTCAATATTTCTACGATTTCTGAAAACAACAATTTGAAGTCAACATGCTTGTTGAAGGCGACGACAAGAAGTTTCTTTACTTATCAGAATCCATTTTTGTACCGATAAGTACGCCTCGCCAACTTTCAAGATTCTGGATGTAAACCTCAGTTTGGATCATGTCAGGCAAGATAGATTTTGGGAAATCACCGGTTCAAAATAAATGAGGTAACTTAATGAATTACGTAGAATAAAACACTATAGAAAAACTATTTTTTGCATAATTTTGACGATATGATAGTATGATCCTGTGAAATTTTGTCGATTCATTAACTTAATGTCGAAAGACGCGCGCTCTGTTTACCTAAATTTTTATTCTCAGTTTTGCTTTCTTTGCTCGTAAAATTCTATTATATAAAGCAAATAAATAAGGCTAGGCTGTGGTTTATACTCTGATAAAGCACTCCTGAAGCTGTAAAACACTCAAAAAGCTATAGAAATCACTCGCCTACGGCTCGTGCTTTCTATAACTTTTTTCGTGTTTTACAGCTCCAGTCGTGCTTTATCAGAGTATAAACCACAGCCTAGCCTTATTTATTTGTTAAATGTATGTACGGACGGACGTACAGCCGTTGGGCTCCCTGTGTGTCCATGAAAAATCAACTCGATGGGTTACCATTTTTTCTTAGGTATGGTGCTCCGCTCGCGCGGGCCTTCGGCCCGCGCGGGAGCTCCGCTATAACAAAATCCACAGTATTCATTTTAAATCCTCTGAAGATTTGTCACTCGATCTGAACATGAATTGATAAAACACTGTAACACGATGAATAAGGTCTGTTCAAGAACTGTAGATTTCGTATTTTTTCACGACACGACACGGTTACGGCAGGAATTTCGAATGTTTTTATATCGATTTTATAGACAACACGGCACTGACACTGGTCTCGACACGGCACGGTCCGTTACACTCATCTGAAATTCGCTCTATAGACGTGTTGCCGTGCGACGTCATCAAACAAGATTGGCATGCGCGCGCATCCTTATAGGCAAAGCACGCCTTTTGATGCATGTTTTCTCAAATTTTCATTTAATAGCTTGATTAATTCTCTTCTTTATTTCACGTTGAAGGTCAAACGTTCAATATATACGAAAATGTGAATGCTTAGAAGCGTTTTTATGTGTGATAAGTGCACATCTTTGTAAGCAAAAATGCGTGAAAAATACTCTCAAGGGACCATTGTTTGAGAACATTGGTCAACTGATCTATAGCATTATTCGTTGTGGCATCGTCATTTACTTACGCCTAAGTGCTGTCAATAATTAACATCTCACACTGTTGGACTCAACATTTCTGTCTGCAGTTCCTCAACTTATCAATAATCCATTGTCATAAGTTCATCTTTCGATGAATACATGGTTACGTAATATTTAAAAAACCAGCAAATTGAAGATGGTTTTATATAATATTTAAATAATTAACAAATTGAAGATGCTTTTGAGTTGTCTGTTCTCTTATTGACACACTCTTGACGTCATAAAATGTTCAAAACTCAAATGGAATCAAGAGCGCAGCGATTATTTGAGAGAAAATTTTAAAAATCCTTTTCAAACGGGGCAACAGAACGAGCGTGCGCGCCGAAACGCGTCAGCAGTGTGTCTGTCCTCTTATTTACACACTCTAATCGACCAATCAGATTGCGAGATTAGTATCAGGTGTTGTGAAAAATCAAATTTTCATCCCACACGTAAAAAAAAATCCTGAACATCAAAATAGAGTGGCATGAATATCATTAAAAGATTCGTCGGTGTTGTGTACGAGGTCAATGATCCGACAACTATACCTTGCATTGATATAAGACTCATGCATAAACATGAGTGTTTTATCAGAGTTAGTTAAAACACTCATGTTTTATTAATGAGTGTTGTAACGATTTTGATAAAACACTCATGTTTATGCATCAGTGTTTATATCTGGTATAAAGGTCTCAACACGTGACCAAATGAACGTCTTCAATTGGTCTATTTTCTTATGAATTATGAATGAGCTTTAGAAATTATGGTAATACACACTTTTACTCCGACGAAGTAACGAAAAGTAACTTAATTCATCCTAAATACCATTTATTTTTACAAATTAGAGATGAATTTGAAAATGAAAATGAAATTTGATTCATTGAAAATCAAAATTCAGTTATCCTCTGAGAATTTCCATTGTTCTTTATACTGACATGACTTAGGATATTTGATTGTGTTTATTATTTTCCATCGTTCCTCCAATAGTAAGCTAAACGGTTATACAAACGCAAATGAAATGCAAAAACCCTAGCAGCTTATTTTAATTTGACGTTTTAATTCAAAGACTGGCTTGTCGTTTTAATAGGTCTATACGACGTAGATGGAATAACACCTGTATTAAGGTGTAAAAAGGAAGGGAATGAATGGTTAAAATAACCGTAAAAAATAACGAATGTAAAACAGCTTTACAAAATGATCTCGGCAAATCAAAGACTTTGGACATACATGAGCATTTGGGATTCCAATTATTATTTATCTTTTTCTTTTTTGTCTGTATGTGTGTTTGTTGTTGTTATTGTTTTTTCTTTTCGTTTCGTTTTGTTTTGTTTTGTTTCGTCTCGTTTTGTTTTGTTTCGTGTCGTGTCGTGTCGTGTCGTGTCGTGTCGTTTTGTTTCGTCTCGTCTCGTCTCGTCTCGTCTCGTCTCGTTTCGTTTCGTTTCGTTTTGTGTCGTGTCGTGCCGTGTCGTGTTGTGTCGTTTCGTTTCGTTTTGTTTTATTTTGTTTTGTTTTGTTTTTGCCTTGAAAACTCAAATCTATATACACATTTTCAAGCTGACTTAAAAAACAGGTTTCTTATAGGTAGCCAGTAATTAACAATAGATTCAAGTCGAGGCTTGGCCGTGGTTATCCAATCTATAGATTCACTGTATGTCTAGTACTTGAATCGATTGTGATTCGTTCTTCCAACGAAATAGGGAAAGGTCAATTATTTCTTTTTGACAAAGAAAGCTTTGTATCAGATAAAAGAGCCAATCAGAGATTAGTTGGCTCCCTATAGCTGGGTTGCATCCATACCTTCGGGAATCCAAAGACAATGAAGCAGTGGCCATGTTGGATGAACAAACAATAAACGCTGATCAGAAATCTTTCGTTGAAGTTCATCCAAGATGGCTGCTGTGACGTCACATGCAACCCAAGAATTCTTCTGGTTTTGGTGAATCTATGCGACCTAATGTTTTTCAGTGAGGGACTTACTACTCAAAGGTCTCGTTTAAGAGTTTTTTTCCTGTTTTGGCCTTTTGTTTTCTGTTTTACTTCCTTTTCTTCTTGAACTAATGAGCAGTTTATAATCGCCAAGTCAGTTTTCAAATCGTCACAACGTAACATCCTCTTATATTATTAATATGGTTAGCAATTTTCATGGTTGCTCCGCGGTGAGTCTCACCAACTCCACATCTTGCCCAACAAAGCCCTTATCATTGTCATTTCCAAAATTACAAAACCTACAACACCACTTTGTTAGGATGACTTTAACATTCTCACGGTAGATGTCATTGAAGACAAAATATATGACGAAATTGTAGCCGAATGTTGCACGTACCATGAACACGGCTGCGAACAATAAATCAGCTTGTATATGTGCAGGCAAGCTCTTGAGATGCCCCATAAAAAACAGAAAAGCAACAATGCTGAGAAACAGATGGGTTAAGTAGAGAAATGTTACAATACTCACAGACATCTTTAAGACCCTTCTGTTCCGTTGCTCCCTTCTTCTCCTGGTCACCAAATCAGTCTGGTTTCCTGGTGCTCTGTGTTGACGAAGCTTGTAGACGATTAAGATATAGAGGGTGGATATGATTGGGAGAGGGACGCCAACGTTTAGGGCTACGAGAACAAAGAAATGAATTTTTTGCTTAGGAAGCTCTCCCTGCTCTACAACACAGTATTTTATATCACGATGACTAACTAGTCGAAAAAAATACAAACAGGGTGAATTTATCAGAGCTGAAAAAATCCAAATCCCTGGTATGATGTATTTCAGTCGAGATCTGCTGAAGCCTCCTTTTAGTGGAAGAGCCACGGCGTAAAACCGATCGACGGCGATAAAAACACAACTGTACAATGAAACCGTAGTCGAGGTGTCTCCGACAAAAATATGAAGTTTACACCAAGCAAGGCCGAAGTCATTGGGAATTAACCATCTGTTGTCAAAGATTATACCAACAATGGAGAAGGGAACAAGAAACAGAGTGGAGAGAAGATCACTGACAGCCATGTTGACCACTAAGAAATTGGTGGTAGTTCTCAATCGATTATCTTTGTAGATGATCCATACGATGAGAGAGTTCCCAACCATGGAGATGAGGAAAAGAAGACAATAGGCCATCGTCTTTGGGATTTTGTTATAATCAAGGTTTGTAATGGAAGACGTGATTTCATCGGATACATTCGAACTATTCCCTACGAATGTAAGCATTAATTGTCTTTGACCTTCAGCAACTTTAACTAGACGAAACAAAATACGTTCTTGTGACTTGAAGCAAAATTCACTTTGGTGTGATCTCAAGTCAATTAGGCAAACACTAACGCGCACGCAAAACGACTGTGCATGCGCAAACTTTCCAAAACACATTTACACAGAAAATCAAACAACACAGCATTATAAGATATGAATTGTTGCTCTATTCACTCGGGAATAGAAGCAGAATATTGAATAAAGAATATTCATTAAAAAAGTTAGAAGAATATTGAATTTTTGCTAAAAAAATATAGGGAATATTGACTCTACTGGAAAAAAAGGGAATATCGACTGATACAAATCAAGCTGTAACTAGCTGAAACACACTATCTTGTTGTTTTCAAATCAACCAAAAAGGAGTCGTCGTAAACTACTCACGCTGCGCGCTCTCAAAAACTAATTATATTTTAAATCGTGAACTACAAAGCAGGGTGAACTCTTTCACAGCACGCAATCCTTTCTGGAGTCACTAGCACACTGCGCCGCAACAGTATCTCAAATCCCTCAGGAAGTGGTCGATGCGAACACCTGTACCTCCAATTTTTGAGGCTCGCGCTCGCATTTATAATTATCAAAGATATTCCCTGATATTGTTCAGTAATAGGGGTCTTAACCTTCCTATAGTAAAAGGAAGAAATAGCCGAATTGTCTGCGTAGCTAGCGCTTAAGGGGGAACCAGGAGGAGGGAAGAGAAGAAGAAAAAGGAGGTATTATGCAGGCTATAATATCCTTTGTTTGGCTAGATTGACTTTAAGACACACTGACCACGATATTATGGCATTGACGCGTAGACGTGATTTTCAAGGGGGATATATTCTGCCATCGCTCCTTGTATTTCACATAGTGTTGATAGTGGATGAGAACAAGTCAAACCTTAGAATATTCCGCTTCTACCAGTGATATTCACTATTTCTACAAAATTTGATCATTCTTTAAACTCTATATCAGGTATATATTTCATATACAATAATCTACAGCTTGGGCTACCTGTGGTTTATCAACAGTGAATATATGGAATTGTTGGGTTTACGCGGTTCTTTCTTGTATTTAAGAAAAAACTATAAGTGTGTAAACTAAAGACATTTGTAAGAGGGAAAGTGCTGCAAGTCCACCAAAGATGAGCGTTAAATACTCAGGGAATTTCTTAAATAATTAAATTAAACACGTGTCACCACTTCCACTTTATGTTTACATCGCCATTACACAGCACTAAGCGCGCTTGTACAGTAGGTTTTTTTATGTCAAAACCAGGCCTACTCTGGGGCCTAAACTCGCCTTCATTCGCCTTAAATTGCACTATATAACTCGCAGTACCAAAAGAGGAGTTTTTGCTTAACTCGCCTGAACTCACACTAACTCGCCTTTGCTCACATAGGATTTCATAAAAATAAATGTGGGGCCATTTTCCCTTAACTTGCTTTAACTCACAGGGTTGGGGAGAGCCATTTTACCCTAACTCGGTATAACTCGCTTCAACTCGCAGGGTTGGGGAGAGCCATTTTACCCTTATCGCCTCAACTCGCCTAAAGTCACTGTAACTCGCCGCCAATTAAGGCGAGTTTAGCTATAGACCCCAGAGTATGCCAAACACCAGATGAGACAGATCAGAGGCGGACATCTACAGTATTTCAAAGCACTCTCTCAGACTTTTAAAAAGAACTGAGTTCATTGGATATCACGGATATTTCATTATCTTATAAGGTCATTCATTACACCTTAATCAGTGTTCGATTCTAAAAGACCGATCATCCGAGTGAGGAAATTGAAAGTTCTCAAATACGGTCGGCATCCAAATCAAAACACTAAAGAAAACTAACACGTGATTGATCGAGAAAGGATACATTGATCTTGGGAAAGGATATATCTAAAGAATTCGCACACTGAAATGTCTGGTTCCAGTGTAAAAAGACGGCTTCAAAAATTCATGAAGGCAATGACTAGGTTCACACTACAAGACCAGCTTTCAAGTGCACTTAAACTCTAGTAGCCACTTGACGCGAATCTAGCGATGTTTTTTATGACAAGGTTGTGCTCTGATTGGGTAAGTGAATAAATCGCTTAATTAAGTGCGAAGATTTCTGGCCTAAACATTAGCCCACAAAGTATGACTAAAGTGCTTTTGAACCTCACTTATAAGTTCTAGTGTGAAACCTTTAATCTTGCTTGATTATCTTGAGGACCAGCAATCTACAGCAGTGTTTACGCTATAGAATAGGAACCATCACATTGAACATTCATTTTAATTAATTAAACCGGTTTTCAATTCAGTCACGAAAGATATCCATGTAATTGGGACACCTGCAGGTCTCCAAGGATGAAAAGTGCTTTTTGCCAAAAGGCCCTCCTAGCAAAAAAACAATCATCTTTGTGACAATTATTGATTTCGTCAGCTAAATGAATTTTATCAGCTAAAATTTGTGCTGCACAGCGGGCCTCATGGATTTCATCAGCTAAATATTGATGGGAACAGCGGGCCTGCCGCTTTGTCCGGCACAAATAAACCGTGTGCTAGTTTCAAACTATATTTCTTCAGTTATTTATAACTCCACGGTCAGTTGTTTAACTGAGATAAAAGCAGACGCCAAAAATATTTAAGATATGTTCATTTCATACTTGGACCAAGTGAAATACGGCTGAACTTCCTATATCTTAAAAGTTATGAATGTTTCATCTGCTTTCTGGTCGTATCGAGTACTAACCTTAGCCAAGCGTTGATCAAGATAGTTTATTCACCTATCGGCTATCTTTATATTTGATATATCAGTATATGGTCAGTATAGAGTGATTGCAAAAAAAACGAAACAAAAAAACCGTGAAATAGTTAGTAGACTAATAGACACTAGTACGGACTTTGTTGCCATTGTTGTCTTCTGTGTCTTTTAACTTATTACTCAGTAAACATTCAATTTTTATTTCACGAGTTTATTGCAGTCACTCTATAAGCCAGTTCAGAGTTTAAGCGGAATCGTTTTCAATGCCCATGCGAGTTTATCGCGAACTTCTCACCTTCTTTTGTTTCAAATTTCTTTTGTTTTTAATCAAACAAAAGGTGAGACATTCGGGATAAAATCGCATGCGCATTAGAAACGATTCTTAAACTCTGAACTGGCTCATTTAAGCAATATAAAATGCGCGCGCATGTCTATGTACTGTGATGTAAACACGATGGAAGATGTAGAGCACAAGAAAATCAACCTTAGGAACAAGAGGCGTAGCCGAATGTTGCTCTTGCTTTTCGAGTGCTCTACATCTTCAATGTTTATATCACAGTACAGAGACATAAGCGATCGATTAATACTGCTTTTATAAAATATTTTCGACGTCTTTGTGCCAGCCATGTCTCTGTCCTCTGATATAAACATGCATGGTAGCTAGCCAATCAGCGCGCGCGCGTTATATCTCGAATATATTATAATACATTAATAATGCATTACGTTGAATATTATTTAAACATTGTATATAGATAAAAGATGAAAAACGTCAACACTCGCAAGAGGTCCATGGAACCGGCTGACTAGCCAAGAAATTAAGTGATTTAATTGACATCGATCGATTTCTAGTGGTAATTGATTTCAAGCCGTAAAACTAAATGGACTTTCACTTCAAAGTAATACCAGCTTTTTAACGAAAACATTAAGGCAGTGAATCGAAGTAATTCGGTATCACAATATAGCTAGCCCGGCTGTAATCAGACTGGTAGACTAGTGGACAGATATATTAATTCTGCAAACAGTATAATATCTTTGTTTCCTGTTTTGATAAAAAAAGGAGAGACCAAGTTATACCAGCTGGTGGAAAATCCGCACTTATGCGATACTTTAAAAGTGCCAACTTTATTACAAAAGGACGTCTAGTAGACTAATGGTATAGTTAAATATTCATACGAACAATTTCTTTGTTTCAGCCTATTTTGATCAGAAAATGATAAGAGATATTGGAAAACATTTATGGGAAATTTTAAATTGAAAAGAGAGTAGAAAATCATATTTTTTCATCAAGTTCATCACAACTGTCATCACCACCACCATAATTTTCATCATCATCATCATCATCACCATCCTCCTCCTCCTCATCTTTTCGTCATTTATCGCGGCCTGCACTTCAAACCTTTCTTTGACTTTCTAGCTGGGCCATTAAAAGCGCGGATCCTCAGGGCTCCGTTATTCGAAAGCAGTCTTGTTATTACAGTATGCCGCAATTATCATTACAATTATCATTGCAAATCGCGTAGACCTGTTGGTATATATGCCGCATCTATTATTACAAAATGCGTAGACCTGTTGGTATTATAATATGTCGAAACTGTCAACTTATTACAAAATGCGTAGACCTGTTGGTATCACAATATGTCGAAACTGTCAACTTATTACAAAATGCGTAGACATGTTGGTATCACAATATGTCGAAACTGTCAACTTACTACAAAATGCGTAGACCTGTTGATATCACAATGTCGAAACTGTCAACTTATTACAAAATGTGTAGACATGTTGGTATCACAATATGTCGAAACTGCCAACTTATTACAAAATGTGTAGACATGTTGGTATCACAATATGTCGGAACTGTCAACTTACTACAAAATGTGTAGACATGTTGGTATCACAATATGTCGAAACTGTCAACTTATTACAAAATACGTAGACATGTTGGTATCACAATATGTCGAAACTATCAACTTATTACAAAATACGTAGACATGTTGGTATCACAATATGTCGAAACTGTCAACTTATTACAAAATGTGTAGACATGTTGGTATCACAATATGTCCAAACTGTTAACTTATTACAAAATGTGTAGACCTGTTGTACATTTGTTCTTATTTGGAAGTCGGAATAAATTTTTTCATCGCGAAAAAAGCGGTTTTTTCAAAAATTCCAGCAAAATTTACAGCCATTCGAGTGAAAACATGCTAACCAAGTCAGCCATCTTGATTTTGGCCGAAAAAGGACTGGAACAGTGTAGAAACAGGGACCCGCGGTTTGTTTACCACAGGAAGCCCGAAAATTGCAACACATTTCTTGATATGTTAATTCAGTACACAACTATGATATCATATAAAAGTGGAGGCGGTGAAAAAATACAGCCTGAGGGGTTAGAAAAACTTTTTCACCTGATACTACTGTTTTAACGGAGTGAAAGGAGAGACAGTTGATACTAGCTAAATATATACTACATTACAAATTTTAAATATATTGAGATACGGCAGCCATCTTGTTTTTACCACCATCTGGACACCGGAAGTAAACTATCCAAGAAAAAGTCACGTGTTTGAAGCCCAAGAATAAACTTCACTGATGATAATGTTATGATGGATACATAGATAAATGATAGACTTACATAAAACCTGTTTTTTTCGTTTTATATTAGATAGTGATAGACGTATTTAGTTTTTGTTTGTTCAATACACATATAATACAAATAAGTATAAAAAAGCATGATAACTGAGAACAATGTAATATAATATATTTTAAGAAGATATAAGCATGATAACAAGAACAATGGAACATGATATATTTTAAGAGGAGATAGGTAAGCAATTGTATTTAATTTGTTCTTAAAGATACTATACGAGGAAGAGTGTTTTATGCGGTCTAGGGGGATTTCGTTCCAATTTTTTTGTCGCTGCATATTGAAAATCGTGCTGCCCGTAATTCAGATTTTTTGGGGAAGATAAAGATTTTTGCTCGACTTTGTTGTACTGTTCGCAAAGAGTAGGGGATTGTCCCCGGTACAACAGTCTGTCCTTACTACTAACAAACTTTAAGCGCATTTGATTATATTCATATAGATATTTGCGCTATATAAATGCAAAAATTTCATTAATTTTTAACCTTCATTTTAAAGGTTGGCTGTGAGACTCACTGTAAATTTGCTGAAGCAAAATTATATATAAGCATATAATTATTTATAAAATACCTATATTTCTTAATTTCGAAAACTTGTTCTTTTCACTAGTAAAAATAACATGTTCTTTCACTAGTGAAAAGATCGTTACCATGGTTAATTGAGCGCATTTACTCTAAAGATAGTTTGTTGTCTCTTGATTTGATAATTATATGATAAATAGAATATTACATGGTCGCTTGGAGATACGAATTTTATCTTCTCGTGTTAAATATCTCTCACTCGTTCGCTGCGCTCACTCGTGAGAGATCTTTTCAACACTCGAAGATAAAATCCGTATCTCCGCGCGCCCATGTAATATCCTCTATATAAGCATATTTCCAAGATGACTTGTGAAATTACAGACTAGTTATAGGTAGCTAGTTTTTATTTGCTCGCTCCGTACAGTACAGATTTTCGAGATTTCCGACGAGTATCCCCACCGTTTTTCGATCGGAGTCCCCCACCCCCCCCCCCTTCCCCCCTTCCCCTTCCCCAGATAGGTCTATAAAAACCTCTGACCGCTGTTGTGCAATTATTATATTAGTTTATACTGAGGTTGCACAGTTACGAAGTGTAGTGAAGGGAAGTGAAGCTAAGTCAGTTTATAAAAATCACGATACAACATCTTTCCCCCAATATTAATATGGTTGGCCATTTTTTTCAAAAGGTCAACGCTCAGTGAATCAGATTCAAATTTACATCTTGACCACCAATGCCCTCTTCATTGCTTCCACAACGAGAAAATCTACAACACAACTTTGTTAGGATGATTTTTACATTCTCACGGTAAATGTCATTGAAGATAACATAAATAAAGAAATTGTAAGCGAACGTTATTCGTGCCATA
Source organism: Telmatactis stephensoni (assembly GCA_029948255.1). Classification (NCBI taxonomy): domain Eukaryota; kingdom Metazoa; phylum Cnidaria; class Anthozoa; order Actiniaria; family Isophelliidae; genus Telmatactis; species Telmatactis stephensoni. The sequence continues at coordinate 28,966 of JALIZF010001793.1, forward strand.
AATACCGCAGAGAACACTAAATCAAAGTCTATAAACACGTGTGTCACCAAATGTAAAACTAAAACGGTGGCGCCAAACAGGATTGAAAAGTACAGTAGTACAACGATAGTTACCGACATTATTAAAACCTTTGTGTTTTGATGTTCTCTTCTTCTCCTGACCAAGTCTATCTGGTTTCCTGGTACTGTGAGATGACGAAGCTTATAGACGATTGAGATATAGAGGGTGGATATGATTGGGAGAGGGATGCCAACAGAAAAGGCCACGAGGAAAAGGAAATGGAGTTTTCGTTTAGGTAAATCGTCGACTTCAACAAAACAAAATTGTGTACCGTCCTGATTGCTAATTAGTTTGAAATAATACAGATGAGGTGATGTGATCAGAGCTGAAAAGATCCAAATCCCTGGTATGATGTATTTCAGTCGAGATCTGCTGAAGCCTCCTTTCAGTGGATGGGCCACGGCGTAGTACCGATCGATGGCGATAAAAACACAACTGTACAGGGAAACCATTGTTGAAGTGTCTCCGACAAAAACAAAAAGTTTACACCAAGCAAGTCCTTTGTCTTTGGAAATCAGCCATCTGTAATCAAAGATAATATTCACAATGATGGAAGGAAAAAGAAACAGAGTCGAGAGATCACTGATAGCCATGTTGGCCACTAAGAAATTGGTGGTAGTTTTCAATCGATTATCTTTGTAGATGATCCATACGATGAGAGAGTTTCCAACGATGGAGATGAGCAAAAGCAGGCAGTAGGCCATCGTCTTTGGGATTTTGTTATAATCAAAGCTTGTATTAGACGAAGTGTGGTCATTCGACGCATTTGAACTGTTTCCTAACAATGAAAACATTCTCTCTTGATTTTCACTTAAGTATTAACTCAGTTGTGATCCGAATAAGGTCCGGTAATTATCTGTTTAACCACATTGAACAAAGCTACTTTTGCGATGGAACAGCATTGCAATTGATTGTCGAATGAGACATTTTGACTCTACATATCCAAGAAAACACTTTCTTCTTATATTTTTTTGGATAACACCTGGTATTAATTTTTGTGTAATTGTGAAATGCTTACAAAACTGAGAATAAATAAAAGGAAAGAAGTTTGACAATTAAGTTGAAATGTTTGAGAAAAGACACATAGAAAAATGGAATATTGTTGATTAGTTCGTTAATGGTATAGTTACATAGAGTATTTATTACACTATCTGGTATTTCTAATTGTCTTATTTTAGATCGTTCCTCGATTAGTGAGTTAAAAGAAATTGCGCAACTACCATGATATCATATTTCAATTTGACGTTTAAATTCATAAAAAACTGTCTTGTCGTTTGAAGGAGACTGCATGACTAAGTTAAAAAAGCAATAAGAAGACCTTCATTTGATTCTTTGTTAGTATAAAATTTAATGCTGATTCCAAAAAAAATATAAGAAATATGGGGTCTCCTACGCTCGTTTTGAGATATTCAGCGTTGAATGAATATGCATATAAATTCACATGTTTTTGAGGAAAAAAATAAATAAATAAACCAACAACAACAAATAAGAATAAACATAAAAAACGAGGCACTGTAAGTTATTAAAAGCACAACAATCCCCAAAATAATAGTTCTACATGGACTACAATTGTACAAATTTAAGCCAATGGTACTGATTCTACGTCCTAACATAATTTCTTTGATATATACTAAATGACCAAAATATCCCTTCATTTCTTGACTTTTGTGGCGTGAATCCGAACAGAAGATTTCCTCTAGACGAACAAAATTTGCTACAAAAATCAACTTCAAGTTTTCATGGGTTACGTTTTTCTACAAATTTGAGATATTTAGTTACGTTTTCAAATAAGTGCTAAAAAGTGCAGGGTCCCATACAAAAATGAAGAGTTTTATGCCTTTGAAATTGTACTAACTAGAAAACGCAAAAACACACAGGCGCTCAATGAGCTCATGTGGCTACAGAGAGAAGCGAAAAAAAAATGCATGTAAATTAGTCTTAGTAGTCGGTATCTAATTACGAAATTCGGGTTATTAAAAGGTAATATTATGTTAAGGTGGCCCGCGGGTATTTATTGTTGGGGAGACTCGATTTTTTAGGCCAAATTAGCAACCGATTTCTGAAATTTTAGGTACGGCGCAAAATAAGACATCTTTCTTTTTTAAAACGGTATAATTTTTAAGGCAAATAAAGTAAAAACTTAGGAGATATAGTCGATATTCTAAAACCAAGCTATTTATGAAAATTGGCATAGCTCCGTAAATAGTGGAGAAATTTTGTTCTTATTTCTGACAATGTCTTCCAGCAATTCAAGGTTTACTGTGAGCGAGCTAGAACAAAATATTTTGGATAGAAATTGTTGAACAGTTTATATTGCTAAATTTTACCTTCAAAACATTAGTCCCTTGTATTTACCTTAACTCTTTTAACAATACAGAAATATTTCTAGAAATACTACTGCCGTTAGCGGAAAGCTTTAGGATATGTCCACCTTCATTTCTATAAAATAGTTAAACGGTTATACAAACTCAAGAAATGCAAACTACCCTTGCATTACTGGCGTTATAATTCATGAAAAGACTGTCTTGTTCTTTTAATAAGTTTACGACGTAGATGGAACTAACACCTGTTTTTAAGTGTAAAACAAGGAGCAGGGCCGTAGCCACCATTTCAACATTGGTACGGTTTTTAAAAGTTGGTCCAGTTTTTTCGTTTTCCTACACGAATTCATGCTTTCAAAACTGCAATGACAATGGTTCTGACGGTAAAAGTTGGTCCGGTTGAAACCTGATTAACCGTACCGGTGGCTACGGCCCTGAGGAGGAATGAATGGTTAAAATATATCAAGAAATACGCAATAGAAAAGAATTTAGAATGAAAGATATTATCCATCCGACATCATGGATGAGAAATAAAGGATACTTATTCAATTCGGCTCTCACTGTAGTGGTCATTAGGAAATGAACGTGACGTTTTAACTGCTACTGCTAGACAGATTTCATCAGACGATAATGTAGACTGGATGGTCATCCGTCTTTATACTTGCTGGTCACTTTAAAACTTATGCAGTTTTCGTGGGGTTTTCAATTGTTGTTGTTTTTACTTCGTTTTATTATTGAACTGATAAGCAGTTTGCAATCGCCAAGTCAATGTTTGAAATCATCATAGAACGTCTCTCTCTCTCTCTTTATATCAATATGCCGCTTAGCACTTTTTATAAAGTCGCTCATCGAATTTCATTCAACTCGACATTTTGACCATGAATTCTTTCGTCATAAAAGCTCTCTCACTGTCAGCGAATCTCATGCAACTCTACATCTCGACCAACGATGTCAACTTGACTGTGATTTCCACAACGACAAAACCTACAAAACAACTTTGTTAGGATGACTTTAACATTCTCACGGTAAATGTCATTGAAGATAATATAGATGAAGAAATTGTAGGCAAAGCTTGTTCGTATAAGAAATAATGCAGTGAACATTAATTCAGCGTCATTCAGATAGTGTCCTGTTAAGAATAAAAGAAAAACGGTGACGCCAAACAGATGGGTAAGAAAGAGCAGTGCAACAATAGTTACCGACATCTTCAAAACCTTTCTGTTCTGCTGTTCTCTTCTTCTCCTGGCCAAGTCTGTCTGGTTTCCTGGTACTGTGTGATGACGAAGCTTGTAGACGATTAAGATGTAGAGGGTGGATATGATTGGGAGAGGGACGCCAACAGTAAGGGCTATGATAACAAGGAAATAGATTTCAGTTGGCTTAGGTAACCCTTTGCTTTCTTCAACCGCACAATATGTTGTGCTTTGACTACTAATGAGTTTGAAATAATACAGAGTAGGTGATGTGATCAGGGCTGAAAAGATCCAAATCCCTGGTATGATGTATTTCAGTCGAGATCTGCTGAAGCCTCCTTTTAGTGGATGGGCCACGGCGTAGTATCGATCGATGGCGATAAAAACACAACTGTACAGGGAAACCGCAATGGAGGTGTCTCCGACAAAAAGATGAAGTTTACACCAAACAAGTCCAAAGTCATTGGTTATTAGCCATCTGTAATCAAAGATGATATCCGCAATGTTAGTAGGAACAGAAAACAGAGTCGCGAGAAGATCACTGACAGCCATGTTGGCCACTAAGAAATTGGTGGTAGTTCTCAGTCGATTGTCTTTGTAGATTATCCATACGATGAGAGAGTTTCCAACCAGAGAGATGAGAAAAAGAAGACAGTAGGCCATCGTCTTTGGGATGTTATTATAATCAAAGCTTGTATTAGAAGAAGTGTGGTCATTCGAAGTATTTGAACTGTTTGCTAACAATGCAAACATTCTCTCTTGATTTTCAGCAAACGAGGTGAATATCGGCTGAGTAACGTTTGCAGTTTCAGTCAGTTGGAGCGATTTTTGTTTTAAAATATGATTAGTAACCGATTGTTAAGAGTACGGTTTATCTTGGAAAATACTAACAACCATGACAAATACAGAGTTTACACAAGAACTGAGCCTGAGAACAAAACTACCCTTGCTTACGATACAACAGCTTTGCAACTGATTGTCTATTAAGATTTTGACCTTACATAGCCTTAACAACAACTAAGAATAAATTGAATCCCTTTAATAAAGCCGCTCGACAATTACTCAAGTACCTTAAGGCAAGGCTAGAAGCCAAAATAATCTACAAAATACACTTATTTTTGTTACGAGCAAATGTCTGAACGAAACCTTACCAAACTTCGTCTATAAACAGACATTCATCTACTAATCAATCTTAAAAAAACGTTTTATAGTTGCCAACTGTTTAGGTGAGCTGTATATCTTTATCCTGAAAAGTACTAGCATGCAGCTAACAGTACAGAGTTTACTCAAGAAGTGCATGGAATCAAAACTATCATTGCTTGCGATATAACAGTATTGCAATTGTTCGTATAATAGGACATTTTGATTCTACATAGTCAGGAACAACTGAAATAAAATAAAGACCTTAAAGAAAGACTCTTAACAATTAAGTTGAAATGTTTCAGAACAGACGCACCGCCAGAAATTTAAATACAAATTGAATCTTGTCGATTAGTTTGTTAGTATACGCCGACATGGTTGTGAAAACCCATCTGTACAGGTTACGTAAATAGCAAAAAACCCGCATTATTTTCCTCTTTTTACTCTGCCCGAACGATTGTTTGGAAGTAAATGGAGCTTTCGTCCTAGCGTGCGTAGCGGCCCTAAGGGGAAAGGAAAGGGGAGAAGAGGGGAAAGGGGAGGGGGAGGGACTGGGGCGAGGAGGGAGGGGGAATGGGGAGAGGAGGGGAGGAAGGGCCTGCAACGAACCCCCAAGTTTTTTCGAAACGCCCCCTTATTAATTATTCATGTTTCTTGCAAACGTAGAGTAACACTTGTCAAAATGATCCAATTAAAATTCGAGGTCAATTCAAGGTCAGCAACAACCGCTAACTGTTAAAACACCCAAAATTATATCTGCTCCACGTGAATAATGTCGGTCAACAAGGAAAATTTAAAATGTTCTCAAGGTCGAAAAAACAAGAAAACTCATTCAATGATATATGTCGTTTGTGCGACACGAATCTTTCCAAATTTGGATCTTTGGCGTTCAAAAGTTTTGAGAATAATTTCAAAATGTCACGTACAGCTTCCAGTCGAAAGTCTTTGTTTGGGAATTCGAACCAGCCTTCTACCTCAAGTTTAGATGTAAACTTAAACAGCGATGATTTAGATCCATCCTCCATAGGATTTGCGCTTTAATAAAGTCTTTATTGCTTATCAAAGTGGCAGTGTTGTAGTGAAGAGCACATTTGAAGACTCTAATATCTTAAAGAACATTTGCCTAGCTGTTATTATACAGCTGTTGGATCGCCGGTCATTGTTCGGCCTTCAAAATCAAGCCAAATCCTTTTCCTTTTAAAGAATTTAAAACACTGTCAAGCTTTTCGTTGAAATCCTAAGTCATATGTTGCTGTCTTGTGTCGCTAGCTCGTCTGGTTTCCATCGCGTTTGACATATGATTGACGTCTCATAGCTCTCGACCAATGGGAATTTTTCGTTCGTATATGAACGAAGATTTCGAAAAAACTTGGGGGTTCGTTGCAGGCCCTTCCTCCCCTCCTCTCCCCATTCCCCATCCCTCCTCGCCCCAGTCCCTTCCCCTCCTCCTTCCCCTCTTCTCCCCTTTCCTTTCCCCTTAGGGCCGCTACGCAGGCTACTTTCGTCCTTAAAGGTGATGTTACAGGGGTCGATTCGCAACAACGATTTTCCGCGCAACAAATGTTGTCCGAAAATATTATGCTACGGAAAATACAAAAAGTAACTATTTTTAGCAATAATCTTGCTTAATGAACAAGTTGAAAATGTTTGATATGAAATTTAAAAACTTTCAACGCAAAATTATCAATTTGACCAAGTGTTCCGCGAAAAATCGTTGTTGCGAATAGACCCGTGTAACTTGTACGCACGTGAAACTGCAACAAAGAAATCTCAATAATATCGTCAAAACATTTACACCAAAGCAATCCTGTCAACCATTTTGTTTTACAAAACTACTGCTACTTTCAACTTAGATTTGATTGGCTGATGGAAGAAATGCGTGCTGATTGGTCAAAACTCTATTTATTGTTTTTCCAGTGTTTTCATTGGCTAAGGCCAGGTGCAATAGATTTATTTCATCTCCTCTTGCAGTCAAAGCTGTTGTGCTCCCTAGGCCCTTAAATTAATTACGCCACTTATGACAGTTACTCTACTCCGAGATACAGTTGATTTTACCTCCATAACTCTATGAATAGAGTAAAAATAACTCCACTACTATTGTTTAAAGAAGTAGATGTCTCTCTTTCTTTGAAGACATTTTTACTCCTTTCAAATTACTCTCCTTGGAAAATTAAAGATGCTTGTACACCACTCGGAAAGTAAAAATTACTCTACAAATTTTAGTGTATGACAAACAATTTCCTTTTTTTATCAGAAAATGAAGGTGATATCAGAAGTCGAAGAGCACATGAAATTGAAGAGGGTATGGAATTTACACATCAAAAGAAATATTGCTCAGATATATGCATTTTGGAAATAACTTTACGGATATTTTTAAAGTACAAACTATTAGAAAACGGAAATTATTATTGTCATCATCATCATCATCATCATCATCATCATCATCATCATCATCACAATCAAATACATCATCGTCTTCTTCATTGTCATCTCTTCCATCATTTGTCGCCTAAACTCGCTGCTGTGATCGGATTTCTAGTTGCCGCGTTACTTAACAACGCAGAATCCACAGCTGCGAAGTTAACAGACTTGGCCAAAGGCAACATCAAGTGCACAAGATTATGAACCAACTATTTCACTTTTACCGTACCATAGCTGGATTGCACCTTCGTGAATGTGAATAACCACGACACAACACAAGTGAACAGCCACTGACATTGCTCACATACCGGTTTTAGCGCACGGACTCCATCCATTAATCATTAATACATGACAATATAGCTATGATAACAATTATATCAAATGAGTAATCAAACAGTGAATGGTTGGTTATTGCCGGCTTTGACTTGGTTTTTTTTATTTGGCCTATAGTCACGTGACTGCTTTTGAATCAGTGTCCACCATCTTTTTCTCAGCGCCCTTTGTGTCCTTTGTCGACGGCTCGCTTTTCTTCTTAAATTTCACGCTCTAGTTTCGTGAAATGTGTTCCACATTTCCTCTACCACTTGTTTCAAACGCCGTGTTGGATAAATAACTTGAGAGTTGGCTAATGCAGCGACAACAAAGTTCAGCGTGACATTTTCTTGCCAAAATCATGCAAATATTTTGAGTCACGGTCCTTCGTGACAATTAGTTTACTTTGAAAGTCGAAACATGAGGGCGTTTAATGCATTTGTATATGCTCTCTTCGCTTAACAGATATTTATCTCATTATCCATGAAGACATATCCACAATAAAAGCAAAAATATACTTACATTTTCGGCCTTTAAAATTTTCAAATTTGCATAATGTAACGCAAGAATGACAAGAAATAACTCATTCTGATACTCGAATTTCGTGGCACTCCTCAAATTGTTTCATATACTCGAATTTCGTGGCACTCCTTCTCAAATTATTTCATATACCAAAACGATCATCTGTGCGAAATTTGGTGCTTGTACGCTATTTTTCACGATTTTTTCGCTAACAGAACGGACTAATAGGTCTCTCCCACTTATTGTTGGGAGCGAAGCGACACTAACTCTTGCAGTGGGACTCCTGTGTGTCGTGCGCGGCGTGTTTATAGACCAGCTCTGAACTCGACTTTATGGTAGACACGTAGACACGTAGATAGAGTGAACGATGATTCGTGACGTCATCGAAATATCTTGGAATGATCGGAATTAATGGTCACCGGATATCACTTAAAATTATGCCAAGATGACAACTGCACTCACCACGCGACAACTGGAGGTTACAACTGGTTACGAGCAGTTGCAAGATTAGGCGGATTTAGTAGTTGTGTTTGTAAAATGTGAGAAACAGAATGGCGACATGATATGAATTAGGATTCAGCTGGGTTTATTTTTTCGAGGTTTTCTGCCACAGGGTGCGATTCATAGTTTTATAAACAAACTTTAATCAGTTAGCTTTTATAATCAGTGCTGTTAAATAAAGACTGTGATTGTTTGAAAAGGCAATAAATTTGAATAAAATGTATTTATACATTTCTTAAAATGAATATTTGTGTTGTTGTATCAAACACTAGTCAACCTGTTTGAAAACATTTTGATTAATACAGTATACGAGTACTCAACACTTTCTGTTAGAAACGGCTAGTAATATTAATAAGGTAGCACTTTTACACTTTACATTTATTAGCTTCGCCATATAATTATATATACAACATTACATGTAGAAAGTAAAGAAATTATACATGCTACATAATTATGCTTATAAGGCAGGAAAACCACAACAGCGAGTAACCAATTTCCTGCGGGGGTCCGTTAATAAACCTATAAATCGTTGATAATAACGTACTAAATAATAAATAATGAAAATACTGAAAAGTTAATAATGAGGGATATATATTAGTTTTTACTTGACAGCATGAGATGGGGAGAGCAAGGCTACGACAAGTGTTGTGGGTCATTACAGTTGTAATTAATTATCTAGAGAAGTGAAAAAGTAAGATAGCATGAAATTTTTTAAAGAGTTAAGTTTGTCCATTCCCAAGTTCAGTTCATAAGCTAGGACGTTCCATGTTGGAGTTGTCCTGATAAGGTATGACTTCTGGTAAGTTGTAGTTTTGCACGGCTGACGTACAGTGTACTTGACAAATCGCTAGCGAATCTCATTCAAATTAAATCCACATCTCAGTTGACATGCCCCCTTCAATGTCATTTCCACAACGACAAAACTTACAACGCAACTTTGGTAGGGTGATTTTTTTAACATTCTCGCGGTAAATGCCATTGAAGATAACATAAATAAAGAAATTGTAGGCAAACGTTATTCGTGACAGAAATACTGCAGAGAACACTAAATCAGAGTCTATAACCACATGTGTCACCATATGTAAAACTAAAACGGTGGCGCCAAACAGGATTGAAAAGTACAGTAGTACAACGATAGTTACCGACATTTTCAAGATCTTTCTGTTCTGTTGTTCTCTTCTTCTCCTGGATATATCTGTCTGGTTTCCTGGTACTGTGTGTTGACGAAACTTGTAGACGATTAAGATATAGAGGGTGGATATGATTGGTAGAGGGACGCCAACAGTAAGGGCTACGAGAAAAAGGAAATAGATTTGATGCTGAGGCAACTCTTCGTTTTCTACAGAACAATATGTTGTGCCTTGACTACTAATTAGTTTGAAATAATACAGATCAGGTGATGCGATCATGGTCGCAAAGATCCAAATCCCTGGTATGATGTATTTCAGTCGAGATCTGCTAAAGCCTCCTTTCAGTGGATGGGCCACGGCGTAGTACCGATCGATGGCGATAAAAACACAACTGTACAATGAAACCGCAGTGGAGGTGTCTCCGACAAATGCACGAAGTTTACACCAAGCAAGTCCAAAGTCATTAGTTATTAGCCATCTGTTGTCAAAGATAATATTCACAGTAGAGGGAGGAACAAGAAACAGAGTCGCGAGAAGATCACTGACAGCCATGTTGGCCACTAAAAAATTGGTGGTAGTTCTCAATCGATTGTCTTTGTAGATGATCCATACGATGAGAGAGTTTCCAACCATAGAGATGAGGAAAAGAAAGCAGTAAGCCATCGTCTTTGGGATTTTGTCACAATTAAAGTTCGTGTTAAACGAAGTATGGTTATTCGACGCATTTGAACTGTTTCCTGACAACAATGCAAACATTCTCTTGATTCTCAGCAACTTTAGACGTAACTCAGATGTGATCCGAACGAGGTGGATACCTGAGTAACTTTTTGAGTATCTTCAATTAGAACGATTTTTGCTAATGGTTATGCTCATGTCTAGTGGTTAGTGGCCAACTGTATCGCTGAGCGGTTTATCTTGAAAAATACTAGCAACTAACAATAATATAGGGTTTACACAAGTAGTGCACCTGCGTGCTCACATGATCATGATTGATTTTTTTCCCTGGTTTAAATTTTTCTGAAGGTAGTTTTAGCACGCTGTTTAGGAGTTTTTGGTAGTAGGCAATGTAATTTTGGTCAGTTAGACTTGAAGGTTTATTATGAAAGTAAACAATTATACCTCATATTCAAACCGATGAAAAAATTTAAACCACAACATATATTGAATCCTTTAAAGAAAGCCGCTCGACAATTAAGGTTAAATGTTTGAGAACAGACGTACGAAAATATAGAATAAAAATTAGATACTATACCAAACAGCGGAGCTCCATTTAAATTTGATGTTTTTGATTCAAATGAATTGGGCTTTCTGTAGTACAGTGGCCATTTTGCAAAAGTCTTGAAAAGGATATTAAAAGCTTTTAGCATTTGCTTAGGTTTGTATACTCTTGTAATAGTGACATTTTTTGGGATCGTTCTTGTTCTCTCTCTTTACTTGTCTTTTGCTGCTATAGGTACTTGGTACTTTTACATACGACTCTTGACCCCAGGGGGGGGGGGGGGTGCTAGAGGTAATTGGTACTTTTACATGCGACTCTTGACCCCCCGGGGGGGATTCCGATCGTAAATGGACGGGAATGCTCGTCGTACCTTTTAGGGTAAAATCTGCAATCTGGTACCTTTTAGGGTGTTTCAGACTTATTGGACTACCAGAGACATAGCTGGTACCTTTTAGGGACTGTTTTGCATGGGGTAAATAAACTACCTAAAATAAGCATGAAAGAGACGATTTAATTTCGTTTATCTGAATTGAATCTTCAAATCACATCGATAACAAAGTGTTTGATTACTGTAATTCTATATTATTGTTTTTGGATTAATACCTTTTAGGGATTAAGAAATCAATTGTTGCCACTCCCACTCGGGTACCTTCTAGGGGTCATTTTCAAATTTTCCCACTACGAGCATCCCCGTCCTCTTATATATAGGAGTCCCCCCCCCCCCCCCCCGGGCTCTCGACTAACTACTGAACTACAAACTGATCAGAATACCATAATCAGAATACCATGCCATAAGCAGTTCAATAATAAAAATTTGTGTTATTTTCAACATTTTATTTGAATTTTTTGCTGGATATTACTTTATATTGATGAAGTTTTTGAAGCCGTTTAATAAACTCGCAAGTCGCGTATTTTGTCAAGATTAAAACCACGAAGCCGCTGCTCGTTTATTAAACACTACATATTTACTGAGATCGAGTCTCATTATATAATTGACTTTGTAGTAGTGGTTCATAATTGTCAGAAATAGAAATAAAATATATCCAAAAACTGATTTGATTCACACATGTAAACCATTGAAACATCTCTGGATATTGCAGAACATCATAAGTCCTACTCCGGGCTCTAAAATCGCTGTAATTTTGGGCGATCGTAGGCGATTTTAGGCCATTCAAGCAAAATCATCCCCAAAGATGCTTAAAACTTAAGGCGATTTTAGGCGATTTGGGGCGATTTTAGGCGATTTTAGGGCCCGAAATAGGCCTATCATATTTTGTTTTTTATCTCTTCAAAACATTGTGGCATCTTGTTGTTGTTTTTAATGAATATATATATTATACACGGTGTTACAGATTCCCATCCATCCCATCTTGTATCTTTATACACCGACGCAGTCCAAGCTAGACAGCTCACTCGCTAGCGCCTTTTCTGCCAGTAAAAAGTCATATTACTTCTCTCTTCTTGTCATACGTTTAATACATGAGCCTCTGGCTAGGATTGAAGGGCAGCCTTATCCCACGTTATGACATTAATAAATTGATTGATTGATTGATTGATTGATTGATTGATTGATTGATTGATTGATTGATTGATTGATTGATTGATTGATTGATTGATTGATTGATTCTCTTTTTTCTTTTTGTTCTTTTTGTAAATGTCAACATTTTCTAGGTCTAATTTAGATAGATTTTATTATGTTTCTATATCTTTATTTTGTCGCACGTTTTATACATGAGCCTCTGGCTCGGATTGAAAGGGCAACCTTATCCCACGTTATGACATAAATAAATTGATTTTTAAAAAAAGGAAGATCTTAAGTTCATTTTTAAGACTTTCGTCCTGCTTTCGTCTTTTAAACTTCCTTTATTCTTGAACTGATAAGTAGTTGATGGTCGCCAAGTTATAGCTTTTGAAATCCTCACAGAACATCTCTTCCTCTCTGAGTCGCTAAGCGAGTTTCATGCAACTCTACATCTTGACCACCGATGTCAACTTCATTGTGAATTACACAACGACAAAAACTACAACATAACTTTGTTAGGATGACTTTAACATTCTCACGGAAGATGTCATTAAAGACAACGTAAATAAAGAAATTGTAGGCAAACGTTATTCGTGCCATAAATACCGCAGAGAACACTAAATCAGAGTCTACTATAACATGTGTCACCAGATGTAAAACTAAAACGGTGGCGCCAAACAGGATTGAAAAGTACAGTAGTACAACGACAGTTACCGACATTTTAAAAACCTTTCTGCTCTGTTGTTCTCTTCTTCTCCTGGCCATGTCTGTCTGGTTTCCTGGTACTGTGTGATGACGAAGCTTATAGACGATTAAGATATAGAGGGTGGATATGATTGGGAGAGGAACAACTGACATTTAGAGCTACGAGAAAAAGGGAATGGATTTTTTGCTGAGATAATTCTTTGTTTTCTACAGAACAATATGTTGTGCCTTGATTTCTAACTAGTTTGAAATAATGCAGATAAGGTGAAGTGATCAGGGCTGAATAGATCCAAATCCCTGGTATGATGTATTTCAGTCGAGATCTGCTAAAGCCTCCTTTCAGTGGATGGGCCACGGCGTAGTACCGATCAATGGCGATAAAAACACAACTGTGCAATGAAACCATAATTGAAGTTTCTCCGACAGAAGCCTTAATAAAGCTAATTGAGGGTGTCCAACGACGTGCTACGCGGCTTCTCCTGCGGCTTCTCCTGTCCAAATCCCTGGTATGATGTATTTCAGTCGAGATCTGCTAAAGCAAAGCATTCTGGTAGTTGTAGTATATGACGCCATCATGCAAATCGCCTATTCTAGAGCTTTTACTGTATTTGTATCGTTATCAATGAAGATCAGGAAGAGCATTTAATTTATTTCTAAAGATGATTGTAGATACCGTGTATAAATAAAGTTTATTAATTATTCGCCATTCGCCCCGTCAACCATTTTTGAAATAGCTATATACTTATGATATTGAACATGGTGTAATCAGGCATAATAAAAACTTAAACTGAGTTATTAAGAAACTAATCGATTCCATTAACGTTTTAGTGCGTCTGTTGTCATGCATTTCAACTTAATTGGCAAAACTCTTTCTTTAAGGTCTTAATTTATTCTTAATTATTCCTGTCTATGTAAAGTCAAAATAGACAATCAATTCTCAAACGTTAACATTTCACTCAATTGTCAAGATTTTAAACTATTATCATGATCGTGTGACCAGGTGTTATAAAAACTGATTATAAGAGGAAGTTTTTATTACCTATAACAACTTGAACGCCTTTTTTATTAACTATCACTCCAATTCCAAGACGTAACAGTTTACCACCTCGATCTGATCACAAGCACATAGTCTCGGTCTAAACAGTTGCTGAACTGAAGATCAAGAGAGAATGTTTGCACTGTTAGGAAACAGTTCAAATGCGTCGAATGAACACACTTCGTCTAACACGAGCTTTGATTATAACAAAATCCCAAAGACGATGGCCTACTGCCTTCTTTTCCTCATCTCCATCGTTGGAAACTCTCTCATCGTATGGATAATCTACAAAGACAATCGATTGAAAACTACCACCAATTTCTTAGTGGCCAACATGGCTGTCAGTGATCTTCTCGCGACTCTGTTTCCTGTTCCTACTTACATTGTGCATATAATCTTTAATTACAGATGGCTAGTTACCCATGAATTTGGACTCGTTTGGTGTAAACTTCATGTTTTTGTCGGAAACACCTCCATTGCGGTTTCATTGTACAGTTGTGTTTTTATCGCCATCGATCGGTACTACGCCGTGGCCCATCTACTGAAAGGAGGCTTTAGCAGATGTCGACTGAAATACATCATACCAGGGATTTGGATCTTCGCAACCCTGATCACATCGCCTGATCTGTATTATTTCAAACTTACTAGTCGTCAAGGCACACTATACTGTTGCGTAGAAAACGAAGAGTTACCTCGGCACAGAATCTATTTACTTTTTCTCGTGGCCCTTACTGTCGGCGTCCCTCTCCTAATCATATCCACCCTCTATATCTTAATCGTCTATAAAGCTTCGTCATCACACAGTACCAGGAAACCAGACAGACTTGGTCCAGGAGAAGAAGAGAACAACAGAACAGAAAGGTTTTAAAGATGTCCGTGACTATCGTTGTACTGCTCTACTTTACCCAACTGTTTGCCGCAACCGTTTTAGTTTTATATTGATGAAAAACATGGTTTTAGACTCTGATTTAGTGTTCTCTGCAATATTTATGTCACGAATAACCTTCGCCTACAATTTCTTTATTTATGTTATCTTCAATGGCATTTACTGTGAGAATGTTAAAAAAATCCTAACAAAGTTGTGTTGTAGGTTTTGTCGTTGTGGAAATCACAATGAAGTGGGCATCGTTGGTCAAGATGTAGAGCTGAATTTAATTCGCTGAGCAACTTCTATTGTTAAATATGCTGATGACACTACTTTGTTATGTACTGTAAATAAGTCCAGTTCTGACTACTCCATTAGTACTTTTGAACAGCAAGAGACCATAATACTAAGAGAGCGAAACTCAGTATTGATGTCTGTGCAATGTTCGTGGCGGCTAAGGCTATTTTTAGTAACTTCGCCATCGCGCGGGCAAGGCCCTCAACAAATAGAATTTGGTTTTTGACGTGCTCGCGGACGTGACCGTTTGAATTCTATTGTTTGAGAGCCTTGCGCGGGCGATGGCGAAGTTACTAAAAATAGCCTTAGCCGGCACGAACATCGCACAGACATCAATACTGAGTTTCGCTCTCTTAGTATTATGGTCTCTTGTGAACAGTATATGAACTGGAATAATTGCATGCTATGTAATGTAAAAAAGTGTAAAGAATTGATTTTTAGAAAGAAAAATTGTACAGATGACTTTGTGCCTGTTAATAATATTCTGCTGGTTGATTCTTTGAAGATACTAGGAGTTACTTTTGAAATTTGCAAATGTTCTAAAAAGACCTCTAAATTGTTTCAATTAATAGTTTGTCTTCTTTGAGGAAGTTTCACAGTTTATGACGTCATTGCGGGACGTCATCACATGTCGAGGAAGTGCGTTGGATCACATAATGGATCTGTTTTACGTAACAATAAGGACAATGAAACATCCCAAACTACGTCAGATATCTAAAGATCAGTGGAAACGCTCAAAGAATAATTGAAATGAGAAAGTTCATTTTCAATGAAACAGATCCCATATACTCCAACAATATATGATTCTGATGATGAACCAGTTTTAGGCCTAGGACTGTGGAGCATGAAAGGTTGTATTATTTAATCAGCGTTAGTGCGAAATAAATATTACATACTTAAAGCATTCATTTGCGTTTTTATTTTCATCAAATGAAATGATATTTAGGATGAACTAGCTAGATCAAATAGACATTAGCTTTTTACATTGTATATATATATTTTTTAGCACGGCACGTCTGAAAAACAGTCCCACTGATGGCGTTTACCGTGGGTAAATAAAGTGAATTGATTGATTGATTGATTGATTGATTGATTGATTGAAATAATGGAAATATGAAAAAATGTGATTTGGATGGATAACATGTTTTGATATTGTTTTTGTTTTTGATTTTCGCTCTTTATCGCTCTTTAGCTATAGCGCGTCATCGTTTTCTATAAGTTTTCCTTTTTACGAGGAATAAAATTGAAGTTAACTTGCTATTTCATTAGGTCGAAGCATGAAATAATAATAATGATAATACAATTAAAATAGCATGAAATTGATCAATTGCGAATTACACTAATTCTTGGAAAGTCTTTCCTAAGGGAAGGTTCATTTAATATGACGAGGGGGGGGGGGGGGGGGGGGGGGGGGGCATTAAGATTTGGAAATCTAACCCGGAAAATTTTCATAGCCTCCCACTTTGACCTTGTCGATTTTTTTTAGGCCCCCCTCTTATATGAATAAACACTTGAGGCCCCCCTTTTGACCATCCCAAAAATTCAGAAGCCCTTCCTTAACATCTTTTAAAAATCAAAGGGCCCCCCTTGAAATCTTCATGCCCCCCTCGTCATATTAAATGAACCTTCCCTAATTCATATTAGTAGAATTTATATTTAGATTTTCTCAAGCATGTTTTTGTACATAATTTGTCGGTGTATATAGCTATTTCAAAAAAGGTTGACATGCAGGGTCAATGGCGATTGGTGATTGCACGACCGAAAGGAAATTTGGGTAACAAGAATTGCTTCATTTTCATTAACCCATGCAATGTCGGTACCATGCAGTAAAGACCTTACTGGACAAAGTGGTCGATAGGCGATTCATAGTTCCGTGCCGGATAGCGGTGTAATAGCGTGACCACAGTTCCTTTCGGTCGTGCAATCGCCGATCGCTATGATCGTTATGAAATCATGTCGAGTGATGTTCTTCAAAGTCTTAGCTGGGATAACCTTGAAACCAGACGCTTTAAACAGAAGTTGACAACTATGTATAAAATTATCAATTGTGAGATGCCTGAATATCTTTGTAATATTTCAAAATGCTTCTAGGTTTGAGTAGTCAAACTTATGCAAATTCATGAACAGTTTTGCTTCATTTGTTTAATCGGGGATTATTCATTGTGTACACAGGTGTCATTAGTCCATGCGTCTTGTCACGAACGCATTTTCGTTCGTTAATTTTACATCCTTTTAGAGTATTGTTTTGTCTCTTCTCAATACATTCAGATCACTTGAACTGTGTCTTGATTACCTAATACATTTCTGAGGATTTTGCTGTTTTTTTTTTTTTTCGTCTAGCTGTATTTAAACACGTTACTGTTTTTGACTTGACAATCATAGCACTGTTTAATATCGAGTTTATGGAATAAACTTACGGCGGGCCGGTATGTAACTCACTATTCGCCGTTGTGTGACTCCCCTGCATCGGCGCGTGACATCTCCTACAAAGGTGCGCGACTCGCCCTAGCCTGTACCGGCGGTACCGTCGCGCACCGGATGCAGAACCGCCGTTTGTATACTACTGGTACCCAGCTGGAATATTCTAAACACCTCACACGCGTGCAAAACGACTGCGCATGCGTACATTTACCAAAACAAAATTGCCCGGAAAATTAAACCTAACAGCACTGTGAGTTAGAATTGTTGCTGTATTTATTAATTTACAAAATGTGAGCATTGATGAAACCAATGATCAGGGATAAACCTTGGGCTTGATAAAGCTTGGGCTACCTGTGGTTTACCAAATGAATCAATGGAAATGTTCCTTGGATTTCACGCTGTTTTTTCTCGGAGTGCAAGAAAAACTGAGAGTGTAAACTAAAGGCAGCCAGTGCAGCAAGCAAAGTGTCGAACGTTCACCAAAGTAGACAGTGAAAAGAGCGAAAATCAAAACAAAAACAATATCAAAACATATTATCCATCTAAAGCACATTTTTTTCATATTTCCATTATTTGATCTAGTTCATCCTAAATATCATTTTATTTGATAAAAATTAAAACGCAAATGAATGCTTAAAGTATATAATATTTATTTCGCGCTGACGAGATTAAATCAATACAACCTTCCAACAGTCCTAGGCCTAAAACTGGTTCATCATCAGAATCATATATTGCGGTTCGAGTATATGGGATCTGTTTCATTGAAAAAAAAACTTTCTCATTTCCATTATTCTTAGAGCGTTTCCACAGATCTATAGAATGATATCTCACGTAGTGTTGGATGTTTGGATTGTTTTGGACTTATTATTACGTAAAACAGATCCATTATCTGGTCCAACGCACTTTCTCGACATGTGATGACGTCACGCAATGACATCATAAAATCTAAAACTTCCTCAAAGAAGATAAATTATTAATTGAAACAATTTAGAGGCCTTTTAGAACACTTGCAAATTTCCCTAGCAACGGGCAATAATTTCTATATGTCAGTACAAACGAAATTCAAGAAATACAAAGCACAGGACCTTGCATCTTATTTAAGTTGACTCGTTGTGGCTCATGAAAAGACTGTCTTGTCTTTTCTTTCACTGAGATAAATAAAGCTAAGAGCTAATCGAAGGTTTGTTGAGTCCCAACTCTGATTTCAGTGAATGTCATCTCGCGTCTTCCAGGAAGTATTTTCGTCCTGTTTTCGCCTTTTCTTTTTCTATTTTATTTGCTTTTCTCCTTGGTCTGATTAATAATCGCCAAGTCAGTTTTAAATCATATAGAACGTCTCTCCCTTTCATAACATTAATATTCTGGGCACATTTTACCAAGTCGCTCAGCGAATTAAATTCAGCTCTACATTTTGACCAACGATGCCCACTTTATTGTGATTTCCACAACGACAAAACCTACAACACAACTTTGTTAGGATGACTTTAACATTCTCACGGTAAATGTCATTGAAGATAACATAGATAAAGAAATTGTAGGCAAACGTTATTCGTGACAGAAATATTGCAGAGAACACTAAATCAGAGTCTATAACCACATTTTCCACCCAATATAAAACTAAAACGGTAACGGCAAACACTTCTGTAAAGTAGAGCAGTACAACGACAGTTACCGACATTTTCAAGACCCTACTGTTCTGTTGTTCTCTTCTTCTCCTCGCTAAGTCAGTCGGGTTTCCTGGTACTAGTGTGATGACGAAGCTTGTAGATAATTAAGACATAGAAGGTGGATATGATTGGAAGGGGGACGCCGACAGTAAAGGCGACGAGAAAAAGGAAATAGATTTGATGCTGAGGTAACTCTTCGTTTTCTACGCAACAGTATAGTGTGCCTTGACGACTAGTAAGTTTGAAATAAAACAGATCAGGTGATGCGATCATGGTTGCAAAGATCCAAATCCCTGGTATGATGTATTTCAGTCGACATCTGCTAAAGCCTCCTTTCAGTGGATGGGCCACGGCGTAGTACCGATCGATGGCGATAAAAACACAACTGTACAATGAAACCGCAATGGAGGTGTTTCCGACAAAAATATGAAGTTTACACCAAGCAAGTCCAAAGTCATTGGTCATTAGCCATCTGTTGATCAAAGATTATATGCACAATGTAAGTAGGAACAGGAAACAGAGTCGCGAGAAGATCACTGACAGCCATGTTGGCCACTAAAAAATTGGTGGTAGTTCTCAATCGACTGTCTCTGTAGATGATCCATACGATGAGAGAGTTTCCAACGATGGAGATGAGGAAAAGAAGGCAGTAGGCCATCGTCTTTGGGATTTGGGTATAATCAAAGCTCGTATCAGACGAAGTGTGGTCATTCGACGCATTTGAACTGTTTCCTAACAATGCAAACATTCTCTCTTGATCTTCAGCAACTGTTTAGACGGACTACGTCTTGTGACCAGAGCGAGATGGTGAACTGTTACGTCTTGGAGTTGGAGTGATTTTAATTAAAAAAGGCGTTCAAGTTATTATAGGCAATAAAAACTTCCTCTTATAAGTAGTTTAGAACACCTGGTCACACGATCATGATAACAGTTTAAAATCTTGACAATTGAGTGATATGTTTGAGAATTGACTGAGTATTTTGACTTTACATATATAGCCAGGAATAACTAAGAATAAATTAAGACCTTAAAGAAAGAGTTTTGCCAATTAAGTTGCAATACAGGTTTGAGAACAGACGCACTATTATCTATTAAAATATATGCTCTTCCTGAGAGCCACAACGTTTGTTTTCCGCACTTGACTGTCAAATTTATTCTTTTCAATTGCATTCACATTGAACAAGTTTAACAAAGGACAAATTTGACGTCAAGCGCGGAAAACACTACCGTTGTGGCATTTATTAGAAGGGTGTTTTTATCGAACATCTCGCACTGGCTTTGTGCTTCTTTGCTCAGCTTGGTCCTCCAGTGAGTTGCTTAACAACGGTTGTCAGGGACGCTGAAACCGGTCTATACACGGTATCTACAATCATCTATAAAAATAAATGCTCTTCCTGAGAGCCGTGTTAAAAACGAACTTATTAACTAATAAAAACTATAATGTGTTTTTAAAACTAGAAAGGCTAGGAGATTCTCGCAAAGTTAAAGGCAGAGAATTCCAGGCAGCTGCTCCACTATAAAGGCAGCTATTTATTTTTTTTCTTAATAGTTTTTTTTTTTTTTGGCTGTGGGAGTGTGAGGTTTGAGTGACAGCCACGAATTTTAAAAGATCATAATCATGAATGCCAGAAGCACTTTGAAATATTACAAAGATATTCAGGCATCTCACAATTGATAATTTTATACATAGTTGTTACCTTCTGTTTAAAGCGTCTGGTGTTTCGAGGTTATCTCAGCTAAGACTTTGAAGAACATCACTGGACCTGATTTCATAACGATCATAGCGATTGCACGACCGAAAGGAACTGCATGTGGTCACGCTATTAGACCGCTATATGGCACGGAGATATGAATCGCCTATCAACCACTTTGTTCAATAAGGTCTTTAATGCATGGTACAGGCATTGCTTGGGTATTTAAATAATGAAAATGAAGTAGTTCTTGTTAACCCAAATTTCCTTTCGGTCGTGCAATCACCAATCGCCGATTGCCATTCGCCATTTACCCGTCAACCTTTTTTGAAATAGGCTATATACACCGACAAATTATGTACAACTAGACGCCTAATAGGCGTTCACTCGGGCTACACCTGGGTATAGTACTTGGGGAGAAATGGAGAACAGAAGTTGATGGAAACCAGTTTGACTTGTCAGTGTCTTTTGATTGCAAAAATGCATGACAAGTACTCCCAGAGTAGAACACAAATTATATTGGGGAGAAAGTACATAATTGTACCACATCATGGTGGTTATTAATATACTGCTGGTCTTTTTATCACACCAGACATATACAGTATACAGTCTGCTTTATTTTGTAAATGCCTACCAAATGATCCAATATGATCTATAGATAATACATTATAGCTCAGACAATTTAAATTTCTATTCTGTACTTTTTTACTTTGATTTATGGAAACAAAACTTACAAACTGTGGCAGACTGTTTTGATGTCCAAGTTAAAATGATTTTGATATTGCTGTTGTCACATTGGTAGATTCTAGAAGTACCACAGTTACCTTTCTATGAAATCATTTCAGTTTCTTAACACAACTTTTCAATACATGTATTACCATGTTTTTAATATGGAGCAGATCAATAATTATAGCAGTAGTCAGTTGCTGATCCGGCTTTATTTGAAGAAGTGTAATGTCATACAATATATGCTCAGTACCGATACCATATATAGCTCCTCCATGCACATCAATCTGATACTACTACATACAGTAATATCTTCAATTCAATCCACTTTATCTTGTTTCTGTGAACATGGTTGCACAAAGCTTGTACAAATTTGTGGTTGAGTATCACTTTTCATTGATTGAAAATATCATTTTGACATTCTAAAATAATTCTTCAATTGTTGCTAATATAAGGTCTCATAAACATTAGGGAGCTTTCATTAATTATGCCTTGGGGGGGGCTGGAGGAAAAGTAGGGGGGGATTTGAAACATATTTGCACAAAGGAGGGGGGGCTCTTAAGCCATTGAGTGACATAAAGGGGGGGCTGAAACAGACATCAAGGATTTCAGGGGATAGATTTCAACAACAGTCTATAATCAGGATAATGATAAGGACAAAAGGTAACTGATGGGCTTTATTTTAATATAATGATGATAAAAATCAACAAGCTATAATGTATTGATCTGGCATGGATGTTACTAACATGACAATGCAAAAAGCTTTAAAAATATGTTGAATCAACAGTGTCAATCAATCATACAATTGTAGAACTCAAAGACTACGCTTGCATATTACTTGTTAAAATGTCTTTATTTCGGAGCGACTAACAACAGTGTTTTACAAACAACAACTTCGCCCCAGTAATGCCTTGCGGCCCCTGGTGCACAGGGAACCCGCCGTTACAGTACCCCCCCTCTAGTTACAACATGTAACGTTGCGGTGTTTTGACAAGTCTTCCACTGCGTGTTTTACGAGACGCAGGGAAACGTTCCATATCCTTTGCTGCTTGCGGCGTAGGTAGGTGTACTTCTTGTTGCTGGCTGTGCTGCCTTTTAAGGTCTTTGTTGCATTCCAACTCACTGTCCTGGGGTGACTCTATAAATGCGGGTTTGAGTCGATCCAGCGATACTGTATCTTGACGCCCATCAAGATCAAGCTTGAAACACTTTGGGTATCGCTGTAATATACGGTACGGTCCCCTGTAAGGTGGCTCCAGTGGCTTTGTTACGTGATCTTGCCTGACAAAAACATGTGTGCACGTGTCCAATGCCTTGTGGATGTAGACAGGACGTGTACGATGTTTCGTAGGTTTAGCTTTAAGTGACTGCATGCAAGCCTTCAACTTGTTAACAAATTCTGAAGTTGAAACAGCTGAGTCTTGCGACTCATAGTTAAGCAATTGTCCTGGTAAAGTCAAAACAGTTCCATAAACAAGCTCAGCAGTGCAAGCTTGCAGTTCTTCCTTGAACGCACTTCTCACTCCTAGGAGGATTAAGGGTAGTGCATCCAACCAGGTGCTTCCAGTTTTAGCCTTGAGGGAGGCTTTGAGTTGTCGATGAAACCGTTCAATGATTCCATTTGCAATTGGATGGTACGCAGTTGTACGAACTTGCTTGGTTCCCAGAAGTTTGCTAAGTTCCTTCCACAGATGTGACTCAAACTGCCTTCCTCTGTCTGTAGTTACTGTTGAAGGGACGCCAAATCGTGATATCCATCCTGAGACAAAGGCTTTAGCGACAGCTTCTGCTGTAATACCAGTTATAGGTATAGCTTCTGGCCAACGTGTGTAGCGATCGATACATGTAAGTACGTAGGTATATCCTTCTGCTGACGGCAAAGGACCAACCAGATCAATATGAACGTTGTCAAATCTACGCTTTGGGAGGTCAAATGTTCCAAGTGGCGTAACTGTGTGCCGATAAACTTTCGATCGCTGGCATGCCACACATTCTTTAGACCATTTCCGTACGTCAGTATTCATTCTTGGCCAAATAAAACGAGATGTGATCAGCTTCTGTGAAGCACGTATTCCTGGGTGTGACAGTCCATGCAGCAAATTAAACATTGGCCTTCTATACTCCTTTGGTAAAAACGGTCTTGGAGTACCAGTAGAGATGTCACACAAAACTGGTTTTGTAGTACCAGTAAAATGCACTTCTTGGAACTGTACCGTGTTGTTGCTGTGTTTCATACGTTGTATTTCAGGATCTTCAGCTTGAGCTTCGGCAAGTAGATCATAGTCTAAACTTGGGTTTTCCTCTAAGGAGTTGATATCTAACCGTGAGAGTGCATCAGCTGCTGCATTTGAGCTACCCTTCACATGACGGACATCTGTGGTGAATTCTGAAATGTAGGCCATTTGCCGGACTTCTCGTGGTGAGTACTTATCTGAATTACTTCTGAAGATGTAGGTTAACGGTTTATGATCGGTATGAACATAAAAGTTTCTGCCTTCTAAAAGGTGTCGAAAGTGCTTGATTGCCAGGTAAATCCCCAGCAGTTCTCTTCCAAAAGTACTGTAGCGAGTTTCAGCTGGTTTAAGCTTCTTAGAAAAGAATCCATGTGGTTGCCAATCACCATTGACTTTCTGTTGAATTACTGCTCCGACCGCAATATCTGAAGCATCTACAATAAGACAGGTTTCTGCTGTTGGGTGCCAGTGCGAGAGGTGTGCTGCTGCTGCTAAAGCTCTTTTGAGATCATTGAAATGCTTGATGAGTTGATCAGTCCAATGTAACGATCCTCTGCGTCGATCTGCTTCCGTTAGACAACCAAGGAGAGGGGTCTGTAAGGTAGCACACTCAGGTATGAATCTATGATAAAAGTTTATCAAACCAAGGAATTCTCTAAGCTTCTTGGTAGATTCTGGTAGGGGAAAATCTAGAACTGCGTGAACTTTCTCTTGCAATGGTCGTATGCCGTCCTTGCTGATATGATGTCCCAAGAAGGTTAACTCGGTCTTTCCAAACTCGCATTTATCCGGGTTGATAATGAGTCCATACTGATCCAACCTACGAAATAACAATCTCAGGTGTTCTTCATGCTCTTGTGGTGTTGCACTTGCTATAAGAATATCATCAATATATCCATAACAAAAGTCCAGTCCTTGAATGACCTGATCAATGAACCTTTGAAATGTTTGAGCGGCGTTGCGTAAACCAAAGGGCATTCTGGTGAACTCGAACAGTC
Source organism: Telmatactis stephensoni (assembly GCA_029948255.1). Classification (NCBI taxonomy): domain Eukaryota; kingdom Metazoa; phylum Cnidaria; class Anthozoa; order Actiniaria; family Isophelliidae; genus Telmatactis; species Telmatactis stephensoni. The sequence goes on from JALIZF010001793.1 coordinate 53,947, forward strand.
CAAAAGGTGTAGTCAGAGCTGTTTTGTGCGCATCGTCGGGTTCTACCGGAATCTGATGATAAGCTCGAACTAAATCAACCTTGGAATAGACAGTGGTACCATGGAGGCTTGATGTAAAATCTTGAATATGTGGGATTGGGTACCTGTCTGGTACGGTTATATCATTAAGTGCTCTGTAATCCCCACATGGTCTCCATTCTCCTGGATTTTTCTTTGGTACCATGTGTAAGGGTGACGACCAGTTGCTTTTTGAGGGTTGAATGATACCAAGGTCCAATAGATTGTTAAATTCAGTACGTGCTATTTTCATCTTCTCTGGGGCTAAACGCCTGGGTCTTGCATGCACAGGTTGACCTTTCGTGACAATGTGATGGGTTACCTTGTGTTTAACGTTCATGTCCTGGGTAACCCTGGTAAGCGATGGGAAGTCGTTAAGAATTTTATGATACTTGGATTGTGATCCCATAGTTATTGGGCTGATTGAAGGTACCTGAGCTGTTAAGCCTTGAGCGCTTAAGTAGGTTGTAGCATCAAGTAGTCTGCATTTAGAAACATCAACAAGTAAACCATAGTGACGTAAGAAATCAGTTCCAAGTATAGGAAATTTAACATCTGCTACAATAAACTTCCAATTAAACTTTCGGTGTAGCCCGAAGTCTAACTTAAGTGAACGAGTTCCAAAAGTTTTAATTCTGCTATGATTGGCAGCTTCTAGAGAAAGTGAACTTGGTGGCAGGGGTGGTCCCTGTTTATTGAACGGTAAAACGCTGACTTCTGCTCCAGTGTCAACTAAAAACTGTTTGTCTGAATTCCTGTCTTTAACGAAAAATAAACGGCTCTTTGTTTCAGTCAGCAGGTCGGCCGCATTCACGTGCTGACTCTGTCGTTTTCCTGGGAGTGGCTACAGGGTTGTTGACACTTACGAGCCTTGTTTCCAAATCGCTGGTGGTAAAAACACAGAGGCTGTTTACCAATTGATGAGGCTGCATTGGGTTGGTTGGCTGGTTTTTCCTGCTTTTTAGACAATGTGGCCAAAGTCTTGTTTATCTCATTCAATTGAGCTTGTAGGTTGTTGAAAGCGGTTGACTCGGGCGGACGTTGAACAGAGTTCACATTGAAAGTTTGCACTTCCATAGCTTTGTCGGCGAGCTTTGCCAACTCCTCTAGCGGTGTTGTAGACTTGGTTGTTACAGCCAATAATTGACGTACATGCTGAGGTAACCGTTGTAAAAATAACTCACGAACTAATGGATGGTCAGCGGGACTATCATCTAATAGCTGTTGGAATCGCCTAAGGAGCTGGGAAGGTTTACGGTCGCCTAATTCTTCTGTTGCCAATAACTGCTGCAGCTTCTGAGCCTTGGTTGTCGTTGTTCTCTCTAGAAGTTTCTTTTTTAACTCATCATATGCGTTTTCTGCCGGCTTTTGGATGAGCAGATCACGAATATCTGCGGCGACTTCGGGTGAAAGGGATGCTACAACATAATAAAATTTTGTGTCTTGATTTGTAATCTTTCGGGTAGCGAACTGTGCCTCCACTTGAGCGAACCATATTTGTGGATCGGCAGGCCAGAATTGAGGTAGCTTTAAAGCCACGGTATTGCAGATAGCGTCGGTTTTGTTTTCCTCTGGATCAGGCATTTTGCAGGATTGACGAGTAACGAAGACAACGAAGAATCGGTGTGAAAATAATCAGTTTTGCAGGCGTTGTGTAGCCAGTTTACTGTGCTGCGATGTTGTTCGTTCTTTCGTCGGGGTCACCAATGTAGAACTCAAAGACTACGCTTGCATATTACTTGTTAAAATGTCTTTATTTCGGAGCGACTAACAACAGTGTTTTACAAACAACAAGTTCGCCCCAGTAATGCCTTGCGGCCCCTGGTGCACAGGGAACCCGCCGTTACACAATTTTAGGCGATGGTCATGTCCCAGTAAAAATACATTAAGCACTTAAAATTTGTACCATAAAACTATTAAAAAGAATTCAGTATTGTGTCTTGCTGATACACCATTGGACTTCTTTTGACAGTTTTTACAAATGTTTTGTACTTGAACTATCTTAACGACGTTCGCGGGCATTGTTCACGCGCACTTTTACTGCGCACGCTAGCGTGCGCTAGCTCAATAAATCCAAGATGGCGGCCTAAAAATATTTTTTCCGGTAATTATTAAATTTCGATCTTTTCAAATGAAACTTACTTTTATAAGAAGAAAAAATCAAAACAAGGAATTTGACTGAAGAAAAAAATCATTCAGATTGAAAAGCTCCCGAAAAAAGGACGAAAAAGATTTTAGTAGACCCAGTCTCCTCTCGGTATTCAAGATGGCGGGGAAGTTTTCAAACTTTACGGCTCGATATCTCGGAAACGAATACGGTGACCCCCACTTTTTTTAGTCTTAAAAGGAAGGTATTTTGGAGTAATACAACATTTCTGAAAAAGAAAAAAATCTCATCACAAGGGACTTAATGACAACGGTTTTTCGCTAAAAATTACACCCCTTCGTCTCATCGAACACCACCGATTTCAACAGCAGCGCACGCAAAAAAACACTCGTCAAAACTCAGAGAGATTCATTCATGCTTAAATGACGAAATATTGTTGTCAACAATAGTCTCATACAACTGCAGATGAAATTTCTGGTCGTTTAAGATGCGTTTTATATTTTTAGTATCTATTTTCTCGCCCGACTCGTATAGCGTATTTCGCGCGCTTTTCTTTAGCAATTTCGACAAAATTGTACGGCTCATAGCTCGAAAACGAATACGGTACCCCCTCTTTTTTATCTCGTTTATTCAAAGTGTATATCATAAAGTATCAGTATGCGAAATTTCATTAAAATGACATCACAAATTCAATTGCCCGCGAACGTCGTTAACAGTAATATAAAAAGCAGTTTTAATAATATGCAATTAAGTATTTTCTATAAATTTCTATTAAAGTTCAGATTCAGGACAATCAAAACTATCACCACCATCACTGCTATGTTCTTCATCATCCTCTCCTTCTTCATCCTCTCCTTCTTCATCCTCTCCTTCTTCATCCTCTCCTTCTTCATCATTGTTGTTGTTGACATTGTTTACTATCTTTTTTTTTGGGGGGGGGGCTATTTATCGTAATGATCACATTAAGGGGGGGTTAAAAAAATCATGAGATAAAATGTGGGGGGGATGTTAGTTCTTGTACAATTTTTTCTAATTTTCCTCCAGCCCACCCCAAGGCATAATTAATGAAAACTCCCTTACTATCATTTCCATGATTATCCATCACTATATTTTTATCTGCTAGCATTGAGCATGATTGACAATAAAGTGCATTCAATATAATCATGACATATTTGTACAAAATACAGATTGCACTAAAGTTAATAATACAAAATCATTTGTTTTCCATTGTTTATTTGGTGTAATTTTGCACCATTTACTAATTCCTGTTTCCTGGCTTAATTATTGAATACACGTTAGTCACCTTATTACGCAAAGGCAAGAATCTCCTAGGCTTTCTAGTTAAAATAAACATTGTAGTCATAAGCTTATTGTTAGTTTATTAGTTCGTTTTTAACACGGCTCTCAGGAAGAGCATGACTGTAGACACCGTGTAAGCAAATATTATGTGCAAGCAGTGGTGAAATATTATTAATTTATAAAACAAACTACTGATCTATTAAAGACAATATCTCCGTGTCTTACATGTCTGTCCTCAAGTTCGCTGCCACAAATCGATCTGTCTCGTGTTCTTGGGCGATCAAGACATTATAAGTTGATTACAACAGCTGGTAAGAAGGTCATCACTAAATTCGAGAATTCGATATTAACGATTAAAGCAAAGTATCTTGAGATTAAAAGCCAATAGTTCGAAAAATTCCGATTGATAGCGTCCGCCATTTTGTTTTCAATCTCTCGCGACCACAGGAAGCCTCGTGGTCAACAGTGTACCCCAAAGGCTTCTGGGTAATTTGCCGATTTGCGACGTTGATAGATAGATATACAGATAGATTGATAGACCGAAAAGGTAAACCTAGACTCGAGCTACCACAGGTAGCCCGAGTAAAAACATGCTTGAGGAAATATAAATATAAATTCAACTAATATGAATTAGGAGAGACTTTCCAAGAATTAGTGTAATGCGCAATTGATCATATCCATGCTATTTTTGTATTATCGTTATTACTATTTCATGCTTCGACCTAATGAAATAGCAAGTTAACTTCAAATTTATTCCGCGTAAAAGGTAAAACTTATAGAAAACGATGACGCGCTATAGCTAAAGAAAGCTTTTCAACCAACAAACAATTAATCGAGCAGGGCAAGAATTCAAAACAAAAACAATATTAAAACATATTATTCATCGAAGTCACGATTTTTTCATATTTCCATTATTTGATCTACTGCGTTCATCCTAAATATAATTTCATTTGATAAATGATAAAAACGCGTTAAAGTGTAAACAAAAGTGTGGTTGAACAAATACCAATGCTTATTCCTGTGATTACTAAAATTATCAATTCTGCTTTAGTGAGTTTTAGTGAATACTGGGGAATTTCCATCTCAGCTTAAGTTATCCCTGGTTCGACCAACCTTAAAAAAGCCAGATATGGATCATGACAGCCTTGCAAGCTACAGACCTATCTCCAATCTTCCTTTTCTATCAAAAACCATTGAAAGAACAGTGTCAAGTCAAATATTTAGTTACCTGGAACGTAATGAGTTGTTTCCAGTGATGCAATCAATCTAGCTACCGCCAACACCATTCAACAGAAACTGCACTACTCAAGGTGTCAAACGACATTGTAAGAGCTGTGGATCAACATCAGAATGTTGTTCTTGTGATGTTGAATCTATCCGCAGCATATTTGATACCATTGACCATACCATCCTTTTAGAGAGAATGAAGCAACGATTTGGTTCTGGTGGACTAGTTATCAGATGGTTTACATCATATCTGTCTAGCCGAAAGCAGTCTGTCACGATCAATGAATGTGTATCTCATTCGAAACAGATCAAATATGGCATCCCACAAGGGTCGGTTTTCGGACCGTTGCTGTTTGCTATGTACATGGCACCTATCGAAGATATTGTTCGCTTCCATGTTCTATCATGCATGGTATATGCTGACCACTCATAGTTCTATGTAATGCTGAATCCGTCTGATCCATCACCTCAGTGCACTTGAGAAACTGAAGACCTGTATCAACAGTGTTACGAGCTGGAACAAGGCTAACAAACTTCAGTGTAATCCTGATAAGACTGAAATAATTCACTTCACTTCACGTTTTCTCAAAAATCAACCTATTGCACAAGTCAACATTGGTGGTGGCAGCATTGATGGTTGAAAAAGTTCGAAATCTGGGATTGGTGGCTTCGATTTGACTCTCAATTCTGTGCTCATGTGAACAGTATCTTCAAGTCATCTTCCCTTGCAATTCGAAATATTGGTCGTGTACGAAAATACCTTGCTAAAGATCAGCTCGAGAGAATTATTCATGCATTCGTCACCTCAAGAATCGACTATTGCAATAGTTTTTTGTTTGGCCTTCCATCATGTGACATTGACAAGATACGACGTCTTCAAAACACAGCTGCTCCTCTACTTGTTGGGGCTGGCCCAAGAGACAGAATATCACCTATCCTAAAGGATCTTCATTGGTTACGAGTAAGACAGCGGGTGGAATTCAAAGCTCAACTAATTAAGTATAAAGTGTATAAAGTCTTGCATAATATGGTTCCCTCTTACATAAGCAACATGCTGGCTCACTACACTCCCAAACGAACACTCCGCTCTGCAACTAATAGTATGAAATCGTTTTATTTCTAATGAAAAAGTCTTCATCGCGGTTTACTATTTCCTGACCATGGGGGAATTCTTTGGCAGAAATTTGACCCGTGCCAGGCCGTAACGGTCGCCAAGCTGCACAAGAAGTTCTTGCCGCGGCTTTGAACTGCTTCAAAATGGCTGGTCAGAACATTTGTAGGATATTTTTCGATAAACTTGAAGGACAACTATCTGGCTTTCGTGATGCGGAGTATCGAAGTTTAGTCTGAGAATCGAGCGATTTTCGAGAGTTGATCAGTCCGTTGGTCTGACGAAGCCTTCCGTCCTTCCTCCTTCTTAGTAGTGGAAAGAGAACTCAGCAAAAAAATCAACGAAATGGCCTGACATCGCTACCAGAGAATACCAATAACACAAGCAGCACTGTATAAACGTTAGAGTTCATTTGCTTTATTATTTACGGAGTTATAGAGCGGAACCTATAAACTCCCATACAAAGATATCATAGAGAGCTTGGGCCTCCTGTGCTAAGATTGTAAGCTAGATTTTGTTTAGCTAATGAAAACTAATGAACTTAACTGAGGTTTGAATACTATATTGGAGTCGGACATTTTTAAAAATATTCAGTTTAACCATATTTATCTTGATTAACTATCAGCAGAATACCTTGACATGCTTGACTTTATTATTCATTTGAATGACATGCACAAATGATTTATTTTCTTAATTGATAACAGATTTAATTTGCCTTATCAAACCCGTTTATATGAAGGGGAGTTGTCCCTAGTAGCCGGGCTAACTCTTATGTTTTGTGTCCCCAAGGGAAAAGAAAACGAAAGAGTTATCCTGGCCAGCAGGCACAACTTGCCTTTGTTTAAACAGGGCCTGAGAAAGAGCTCAGTAATAGTGGTGGGGCATTCTGCAGTTGGCTCCTTTAATTTTATGCTATCATATTGATGTAGCATAAATTAAATTTAAGCCATGAATTTAGTAATAAGTTTATTTGAAAATATATATGAGTAAATATATGAGAGAAATGAAGTAAAGCATGAAATTGTACTGACTACTGGGAAAACATTTATAGGATTTTGTATTTTTTCTGTGCTATCTACCTAACTACCTCTATATTGGTACAATTTTATGCTTCAATTTAATGCACTCTCAATTTTGTATAACTCATATTACTGATATAATTAGTGCTGTCATTAGTAGTAAATTTCTTCAGGATATTAAAACCTTAAGAAATGCATTATGCATTTAAAAGTGAAATACGGTTTTTGTAGTATGAAAACAAATACATTTAAAGATTTCAATGAAGGTACAAATATAAAAAACACCCTTAAAGTACATGTTACACAGGGAAAAAATAACGCAGTTTAAGGCAATCGAATTGAAGGTGATCGAAGGCGGCCTTTGGCTCGCTAAAGCATTCTAAATAAGGCGCACTAAGGCGAACTAAGGACCCAGAGTAGGCCTCGCTTAGCACTTTTTATAAAGGCGCTAATCGACGGAATTTCATTCAACTCTACATTTTGACCATGAATTCCCGTTTCATCATAGAACCTCTCCCCCTATCAGCGAATTTCACGCAACTGTACATCTTGACAACCGATGCCAACTTCATTGTGATTTCCACAACGACAAAACCTACAAAACAACTTTATTAGGATGACTTTAACATTCTCGCGGTAAATGTCATTGAAGATAGCATAAATAAAGAAATTGTAAGCAAACGTTATTCGTGCCATAAATATTGCAGAGAACACTAAATCAGAGTCTATAAACACTTGTGTCACCATATGTAAATGTACCGAGGTAACTTGATAGCGCCAAGTACTAGTGTAACGCGTTATCAAGTTACCGCGGTACATTCACGCGATTGAGTTTAATTGAGGTTGCCACAGGAAACCCAAAGAGCTTTCGTTCATTTTATTCTTGATAAAAGACTCCCAAGCCGGGTCCCCTGTGGTTTTAGCCTGTTTCTTGTAGCTCAGCATAAAGTCTGCTGTTATATTACTATACGGACTGGACAGATTGTCTGGCTGATATGGGTGTATTCTTCGTTTGCACGTTACTTCATAAGGTTCCGAAAAATTAAACTAAAATTCAATTTCTCATCCAATCGATTTTATTCTAAAATATGGTTTAGAAAACTGTGTTTCGAGATAATTTTTGAACTTATATCGAAATATTTTGATGCACAAGATGTTTTATATGGCAAGAGTTGTAGCCGGAGATACGGGCACACAACGCAAAGTCACGCGCCTGAAAAGCCGTGGAAATCACTACAAATTCTTTCAAACTAAAGTAGTTTGTTTTAATATACATTTTGAATTGCTAATTGTAGTTAAAATAAGTTATATTTGCGACTTTTGGTTTTGAAATTATGTAATTACACTATTGTAAGCGAAAAAGCACCGCGCGGGATCCCTGTGTCGGGCTTTAATATCTGATCGGCAAGTCGTTTTGTTGGGCTTTTCATATTTGTTTGCGGCGATGAATGATTTCCCACAAACCATTTCGGTCGTAGTTATTAGCGACTGCAGTATCACACTACGTAATCAGCGGTTGCAGACAATGATAAATGCGCTGTAAAAGCACATGGTCGATCTCTTTGATATCTTGAAGTTGAACGCGAAGGTATGTATGAACATTTATCATGTTAAATGTGGTTTGTTTGTCAAAACTCGTGGGTAATGAGCTTTTATCAGGTATTTTTAAATTCGTAAAACAGAAAAAGAATTACCATAGCTGGAAAGAGCATGTTAAAATTAGCAAGACAGTGAAGTTTGAAGGAATTAAATCCAACACTCGCGAGAATATGAATTTTTGAAAAGTGTGAATTTGTAAGAAAACCTTTGCTGACCATTGCTGGTAGGCATCTCTTGCCTACCAGCGAATGTTTTCATACAAAATTTCGATTTCTTAAAATTCATATCTTCGTGAGTTTGAAAGTTACTTCATTCAAACTTCACAGTTTTACTAATTTTGACGTGCACTTTCCATGCCAGCTATGATAATCATATTTCTGTACTGTAACTTTTGGAATTACATGATAAAAGCTCATTGCTTCTGAAAACTTGGCTTTGTCTGTCAGTTATATTGAATTGTGCTTATTCTTTTCAATAAATATTGAGAAATTGCCTGTATCAATAATTATTTCGTATTTCCTCTTAATAATGTTTTCAATATCTTAAAAAATTAGTCGCAGCATTTCACATTCTGATAAGAATCGCTAGTCTTAAAAGTTGGCCGCCATGGGGATGTCCACCAGCATAGCGACGCCATACACCATTTCTTAGACTTCTTAGTAAAGATCGAGCATATAACAGATATAGAATACATACATACATACATACATCAACTTTATTTAAACACGATATTTGTTAAAGCTTGCGCTTATGGGAATCGCTTATATCTTTGAAAAAACTCGGTTTAGCTCAAAATTTTACAGAGTTACAGACTTTTAATTCGTCTTTTTTAAAAGTGAAAGTACTTAAATTTTACTCACGGCTCTAAAACCATCTGAAATGTTGGTATCCCGTAGAGCAGTACAAACATGACCTCGCCATACATTTCTTACTAAAAAAATTGGCATACATAATCGCTAATATCTTTGCAGCGAAAAAAAAAACTCGTTTTAGCTAAAAATTTTGCAGAGTTACAAAGTTTTCACATGAATATACCCAGTTGAATTTTGTTTAGGACTAAGTTGATTTTTCGATGACGTCAGTGCAAACGATCACATTGAGGGGATGATTTTGTTGTAATGGCATTAACACGTGTCGGAACACGAATGAACACAAGTGAAACACATCGTGACAAGACTAGGTTTCCTATGTTTAGTCGACCAAACCAATCAAGCCGCCAATGGCGGAGGTAACTCGTGGATTGACCGAAATGACTACAGGAAACCCAAACAATACATTTTAGTGAAATGACGAGTTTTCATTTGAAGGCGAAAATATAAATTACCTACTAGCCGTTTCTAACAGAAAGTGAAGTGCTGCGAGCAGTTTAAGTACTTTAAGTACTTAAGGTTGACTAGTGCTTGATACAACAACACAAGTTTTAAGCCGAAATGTATAAATACATTATATTCAAATTTATTGCCTTTTCAAACAATCACAGTCTTTATTTAATAGCATTCATTATAAAACTAACTGATTAAAGTTTGTTTATAAAAATATGAATCGCACTCTGTAGCAGATAAAGAATACTTTTGTATTACAGAGAATCTGATAAAGAATACATGTAAATGTACTTGTATGTTTGGTTGCGGATGTGCACATTAAACATCTGTCGATTTAGCTGAACTAGTGAGAGCAGTCTGTGTAAACAGTGTAAATAAAGCAAAGTTTCGATTCACCAGAAATTTTAGCGATATGATGTGGCTGTCTGTGAGATTTTACCTCTTTGAAGAACGTTCGAATACAACTTATCGTCTTCCAGCTTCAACTTAGCTTCGATCGATGAAAAGCTTGTAAACGAACATTGCCTTCCCCTAGCTTAACATTTTGTGACCTTGATGCATACTTCTAGTAACATAAACAACTCGATAATAGTTGTGAATAACAATGGTTTACCTCGAAAAAATACCCAGCTGAATCCTAATTCATATCATGTCGCCATTCTGTTTCTCACATTGTACAAACACAACTAAATCCGCCTAATCTCGCAACTGCTCAAGACTGCTCATAACCAGTTGTAACGACCAGTTGTCGCGTGGCGAGTGCAGTTGTCATAATTTTAATTGATATCCGGTGACCATTAATTCCGATCTACGTAGCCCGTGTCTACCATAAAGTCGAGTTCAGAGCTGGTCTATAAACACGCCGCGCATGACACACAGGAATCCCTTTGCAAGATTAGTGTCAACCAGATTACATCAAGATTACATCAACCAGAGACCCTTCATTACATGAATGACAGCATAGTTTCTTGGTGAGGCCACGATCACTTTAGCTCGAGTTACATAAACAAGCTACGTTTTCAAGGTATTTTTTATGGTTGTAGCCCCGCAAACAGCAAGGAGAAACTATCCGAACAAACATAAGAAAGTTTCTCTCTGTGTGTGCAGCAAAATATCGCTATGAATATAAAATCTCACGTACTAGACATTATGCAGTGTAACGCAATTCTTTGACGGTCGATCACTTGTCATAGACATAACTAGCGGGTCCGACTTGTACTATTGAGGTCACAGCCGTGCTTGGACTGGCTCCTGACTGTTCAAAATGATAAATAAAATTCTAACTTTAAATCTCTCATTTTATTCTATCTGAAGTATTACCTTGTAGTTACTGCCTCAGCATACGTCTCAAAGTATACAGTCAGTCGATCACAAGATTTGAAACTTAATTAATAACTAGACGCACACGTGCGTTCACTCGTGCCCCTGGAGCCCTTTTTAAGAGAGGCTCCAATGACCGGCTCCGTTCGTACTCTTCCCCTAGCCGTTTCACGCATTCTTCACCATTCCGGGAAATAGTTAACCGTAACATAAGACCTTTTTTGAATCGGTTAACTTATTAAAACTAAAGAATATCTGATTAGTCAATTTGTCTGTCAGCAGCTATTAGTGTTTGCCTTTATCATACATTATTGTATATCTCCGACATGCAAAGATATTCCCTGCGAATATACCAGTTTTATTCATTTTTTTATTTCGCTATGTATCTCAATTGTTTGCTGTAAAAACTTCTACAACGGTGTTTTTAACACAATAACAAATCGTGTATTTTTCGGATGTTTTATATATTGAATAAAATGTGCTTGTACATTTCTAAAAGTTGTGTTGTCGTAGTCAGTTAGTTTTGTAATCATTGCCAACGCAAGCCGTTTTTGATTGTTTCTAAAATTGCATTTTAAAATTTACTCAAAGTGCTGAATATATTGAACTGTGGACCGGAGGGGGGGGGGGGGAATTACTTGACCAGCATTTGGTTGGGGATGCTCCGCTGGGATCCTAAAACCCAGTTACCCTGTTCATGACAGAAAAACTCAAAATACCATACCCTGTTTATGACAAAGTATAATATAATTGCAGAATGTAATGTACTTATTTGTTTGTAATGTAAATGAGTTTCATAACGAGTTTGTTGCGATCGTGATCGAACAACGATAAATAAAGCTTCTAGACAGATGGTTGCCGTGGTGGCGTGGTGGCTAACTAACGACTAGGGTTGATGAGAAAGCTGCTACGGTGAAAATGACAAGAAGCTCCAAAAATTGCAATAGGGATACCCTGTTTATGACAGGGAACTCGAAAAACCATACCCTGTTCGGCCGATCATCCCTATATAGTAAATATATGGGAGTACCCCCATGAATGGGCTGTTATTTTGAGCTTGATCTCCAATACTTTGACCAAATATCGAACTCCGATGGAGTACTTGAAAACTGAAGCTCTCGCGACTCGTAGCAATAACCTTTGAGCTGGAAATCTACGAATTTCTCACCCTACATGTTGCTAAACGAACGCATATAGAGGCAAGTCAATTATATTTTTCATTCAAGCATTCAAGAGATCTTGAGACGTTTTTGTAATGAATTTTAACACAATTCTGGCCAGACAATTTATTTATATATTTTCATGGAATCAAGGCTCTATTTGACCTGATGCGTTTGGTCACGTAATAGATAAAACATCTGAAACACGAACGCCGAAAAAATACACGATTTGTTATTGTGTCAAAAACGTCGTTGTAGAAGTCTTTACAGCAAACAATTGAGATATATAGTGAAATAAAAAGTTGAATAAACTGGTATATTTTTGCATGTTGGGATAAAGGCAAACACTAAGCTGCTGACAGACAAATTGACTAATCAGATATTCTCTAAAAAGGTCAAAAAAGGTCTTTATTATGTTACGGATATAGAGGCAAGTCAATTATATTTTTCATTCAAGCATTCAAGAGATCTTGAGACATTTTTGTAATGAATTTTAACACAATTCTGGCCAGACAATTTATTTATATATTTTCACGGAATCAAGGCTCTATTTGACCTGATGCGTTTGGTCACGTATTAAATAGATAAAACATCTGAAACATGAACGCCGAAAAAATACACGATTTGTTATTGTGTCAAAAACGTCGTTGTAGAAGTCTTTGCAGCAAAAAATTAAGATATATAGTGAAATAAAAAGTTGAATAAACTGGTATATTTTTGCATGTTGGGATAAAGGCAAACACTAAGGTGCTGACAGACAAATTGACTAATCAGATATTCTCTAAAAAGGTCAAAAAAGGTCTTTATTATGTTACGGTTAAGTGAAGAATGCGTGAAACGGCTCGGGGAAGAGTACGCACGGGGCCGGTCACTGAAGGGCTCCCGGGGCACGAGTGAACGCACGTGTGCGTCTAGTTTCACTATGTATCTCAATTGTTTGCTGTAAAGACTTCTATAACGGCGTTTTTGACACAATAACAAATCCTGTGTTTTTTCTTTCATGTTTCAGATGTTTTATCCATTACGTGACCAAATTAACGCATCAGGTCAAATACAACTTTAGTTCCATGAAAATATTAGCTGGCCACAATTTCGGTGTTAAAATTCGGTACAAAAACCCCTCAACATCTCTTGAATGCTTGAATGAGAAATATCATTGACCTCCTTCTATGTATGTTCGTTTAGCAACATGTAGGATGAGAAATTCGTAGTTTTCCAGAATATCTGATTAGTCAATTTGTCTGTCAGCAACTATTAGTCGACATGCAAAATATTACCAGCGAATATACCGGTTTATTCAACTTTTTATTTCACTATGTGTCTCAATTGTTTGCTGTAAAGACTTCTACAACGGCGTTTTTAACATAATAACAAATCGTGAATTTTTTCGTTCATGTTTCGGATGTTTTAAATAATAAAAGACGTTACGTGACCAACAAGGTCAATGGAACCTATCCGTTCCATGCAATGGTCTGCTTTAGAATTCCGTATTAAAATTCAATACAAAAACCTCTCAAGATCTCTTGAATGCTTGAATGAGAAATACAATTGACTTGCTTCTACGTATGTTCGTTTAGCAACATGTAGGATGAGAAATTCGTAGATTCACAGCTCATAGGAAATACTCAGTTCATCCATGTTTATCGCGAGGATTCTCTTTCAAGTACTCCACTTAGAGTTCGATATTTGGTCAAAGTATTGGAGATGAAGCTCAAACTAACAGCCCATTCTGAAGCTCTTATAAGTATAAAGGTATACCTGGAGTTAAAAGCTCCAAATTACATTGTGCTATTGCAGGAAAGGCCCGTCTCTCAAAGCTATTTTCTTTGTAGTCCGCCATCTTGCATTCCTAAAGTTCCTGACTGGCGTTCGCTAGCTTCGAACAGTTCGCACTCGCTCGAAGGCGATGAATGAGGGGCATTGTTTCTTACGCTCTTACCCAATCGGGAACTGTGACCCGTGACCGGTTGCGCAAGAACGCCGCATTCTCGTGGACGACGACAGGAAAAAAAGAATAAAAAGAAACATTTGTATTTTATAACTCGTTCCCGGCCTAGAGGCCTGGGCACGAGTAAAAAGCCAAGCCGTAGATGCACTGATTTCTTGCCGAGTTATAAATTATAGAATCAGAACTGGCTGAGCCGAAATGAATTTTAAAATATCGGTGGCGCGAATCTCTTGCCTACAGCTACAACTAGAATTTCTACCTCAAAATAGTCTTGACTTTTATAAATCTGAAGTCATCCGAGGGCAGTTTCTGATAGAATTGTTTGTTTATACTATTTATGCGATATCCTCGGATGGACAGACAGTTTTAAACCCTCAGCCATATAAGGTATTATTGTAAGGTCCTGTATGTTTACAGATTTGCGAGTGAGTGACACAATAGGTTACTACTTTATGTATGGCACCATTCTAGTTAGACAAGAGATAGATTGAATAGTGACATTTCATGTTGTCATACACGAAGTAGTTAGCTGACTCATTTGCATATTTTGACCCCTCGCTATAACTCGTGGATTTGCAATCCACGAGTTAAAAACGGCGATACAATGAAGCTTATTTGTGCGGGTATGTCAAAAACTGGCACCAAGTCTGTAGCATCAGCACTGCGAGTTCTTGGCTACAACGTCCATGATTTCGAAGAGCACTGGAAGCACCATTTAGATGAATATCTTGATGCAATGGAAGGCAAACAATTACCAGACTTCGCAACTATGTATGCCAATGTTGACGCAGTCGTAGCTAGCCCTTCCTATTTCTTCTGGCAAGAGATTTCCGCTGCTTTTCCCAAAGCGAAAGTTCTCTTGATGGTCCGTGATAGCGAAGAGATATGGTTAGAAAGTTTGAAAAATACCGTGTCAATTGAATCTTCTGTATATTCTTCACTGTCCATGAGACTCGGTTTTCTCTGTACACCGACTGGACGCAAATGGAGGAGACGTACTTCGTGTACATCTAAGAAATTAGGCATAAATCCAAATACATTCATTGTTCAAGATGCTGTTGATATGTACAGGAAACACAACGCGCGGGTCAAGTCGTCTATCCCGAGGGATCAGCTTCTTGTCTACAACGTCAAGCAAGGATGGAAACCGCTGTGTGACTTTCTGGGTGCTGAAATTCCTGACGTGCCGTTCCCCCGCTTGAATGTCAAAAGTCAGTATATTGAGGAAATGTTTTATAGCAGTCGTTTATACAAACGAATGTGCATTGAACTAGTTACAATAATGACATTTATTGTACTGATTGGTGGAGTTTTGATCTATCATGCTTGTTACTAAACCAGCTTTTTCAAGTATCCACGTGTAAACTATTTCAGGACAACCCGGATAAATATTTATCAGATTAATATTAATCTCGAGGATTGTTATAGTCCAGTAATGGAT
This sequence comes from Telmatactis stephensoni, assembly GCA_029948255.1. Classification (NCBI taxonomy): domain Eukaryota; kingdom Metazoa; phylum Cnidaria; class Anthozoa; order Actiniaria; family Isophelliidae; genus Telmatactis; species Telmatactis stephensoni. The sequence continues at coordinate 69,557 of JALIZF010001793.1, forward strand.
TATTATAATCCAGTAATGGAATATTATAACCATTACTGAAGGTTGAGCCGTTTTTTTATCTATTAGGATTAATATCAATCTTGGGTAGGATTAATATTAATCTGATTAATATTAACCGCAAGTATGATTAATATTAATCTTATTATAATCTGGCAGATGAATAGCAATGTTGACTGATTGATCTGAAACAGCAAAATATAATGCTTCGGAGTAATATCGATCGTAGAAAGGTCCTTTAACAGCAAATGGCGAACATTATTTTCTAACATAAGGCCAACATTGAAGTGCGATCATGATTGAATCAATTGAAGGGAGCCGTGATGTTGTAATAGACGATAGCGATGATATATATAGACGATTTGATTCCCTCCCGCAGCTTTACTATGTTTATTTAGGAGTTTACCTAGTCGATCAGTTTTGGTAAGGGTCAAGGCAATCTGGGCAAGAGCACTAAGAATTGAGTAATTCAAATGTATTTTCTGACCATTATTTTATGTTCATATCTCCCTTAATAATGAGCCTCATATTTATTCAATATAGCATTCTTTTATATCGTGACACCAACAGTAAAGATTAATATTAATCTTAATGATAACCTAATCCCTCAGATTTTTTGCCGTTTCTTAATCCATTACTTAATTCATTACTGAATTATAATAGTCCTATTATAATCCATCATTATTATAATCCGCGGATTAATATTAATCGGGGTTGTCCTGTACTTTTTGCGAGAAAGTTAGTACAGTTAATCCTTCACCAGGTGACCGCTTAATTAATAGAGGTGTTCTAAAATAATAATAATTAATTATGATTAAAATCATCATCGTCATTTCTTTCACCATTCGACGTCTAAACTTCAAAACTCGCCGTGGATTTCAAGTTATCGTGTCGGCGGTGAATTGTAGTCGTGTCACAGGATTGTAGATCCACAGCAAGGTTAACGTGACAATCAAAACAGTTAATCTCCTGAAGACCACACACAAGCACAAGATTATGAATCAACTATTTCATCTTTACTGTACCATAACTGGATTGTACCTTCGTCAATGTGTACAAACACGGCTCAACACTAGTGAACAACACATACCGTTTTACAAAAGCACATGGACTCCGTCCAACAATACATGACAATATCGTCATGATAATAATTATATTACAAACACACCCCTATACGATAATAATTATAAAAACACCCCTAAATGATAATCAAACTGTGAATGATTGGCTATTGTAGGCCTTGAACTGCGAAAACGTTTTTTGATTTGTCCAATATTCATGTGACTGTCCTTTGAATCAGTGTCTATCAGCTTTTTCTCCGCCCCCTTTGAAGGGTCGCTTTTCCTCTTAAATTTCCCTCCCTTTCTACGTGGAACGTGTTCCACATTTCCTCTACCACTTGAATCAAAGATGTTGGGTAAACACCTGGAGAGTTTCCTAGGGGAGGTTAGACATAGCGAGCTCCATTTACCCTTTTTGTCTCTTTTAGAGTCAGGTTGTCGACTTGGTTCGTCATCGGGTCTTTGCCTTTTACGTCCAGGATGTAGCAGCGGCTCGTTTGTAGTTGAGGCAGAGTTTGTCTCAAGACGTTGTCTAGCAACAAGGATCAATTCTCGGATAGCCACCGAGTCCCTTTGTAATGGTCTTATTGGAAAGTACGCATGGGTGAGAGGTTGTATACGTAATAAGTTATTTTTAGTAACATTACTGTCCTGCCAATTATTGAAAGCAATCATAGGAACGAGGCTGTCTCCAAATATGGAATACAGGCGATGGTATGCGTTGTTTGGCGGTGTGGAGTTGGTCGAGCTTGAACGAGATCTTTGAGAAACTGACGTGCGCCGTTCCATCATACTCGTCCCAGCCCACGGCGAGAGATTAGCGCGTAGCATGGGGTGAGAAGAGTTGTTGACCTGAAAGTTATACGAATTCACAGGAACTCCTTTGGTTTTTGACTTTAAAAGGCACCCTGAAGCTTGCTGACAATTAAAAACAAAAATAACAGATATAAATGAAACCATCTTAAGGCGATCTTTCAAGAGAGACAAAAGACCTCAAGAAAATAAAGTAAATTGATGAATCGAGTTAAACAGGCGTAAAATTGTCTTTCCAGTTACAAACGTACAATTGAGAATGAACAAAAAAAATTAAACTAAGTGCCCGTATGGACGATCGAATAAATTTCATTCCATAAGCTTCCTTTGCGCCAGCGATGATTTTCGGACAGCGGATGACGTCTAAAATGTATCCAAATATGGTCATCTTGGTCGTGCGAAACGCTCGGTTGATGACCTGGGAGCGAAGGTTTTCACCTTTTTTTAAGAAATCGTCGACACGAGCAAATTTCAGAAGTTACAAATTTTCTTTGCCATAAAAACTAAGCTTGCTTAGCTTCCCAGCAAATGCATTTGTTACATGAAATTTGGCTAACTTCCGATGCCTTCAGTGTTAATGTATGCTACCGTATCTCCCTCTCAAGTAAAGCAAAGTTATTTAGCGACGTCAGTGAATGGCGGTTCTCACTCTCTTAGCCGCCTCTCCCCTTCCCTCCCCTCTCCTATGCGTCAGGTCTCTGTTTTACGTAAAGCTTATGCTACTGACACAGACCAGAGAGAAGTCGAAACAGGTCGCAGTACGGATCGAGCTTAGTAACAGCAAACAGAAGTTTTACTTTGTATTTAAAATAAAATACACTTACTAGTAAAGCTCCATAGACCTTGTATGCTTCTCCTTGTAGTACAACATTGGAGGGACTATTGTCTAATAGCACTTGCTGTAACAGTTGCCAGTAGTTTTTAAGATAGGGTAAGAGAAAGTGTTCTAATCCCTGGACATAAACACAACACAGAGTTACTTCAACAGTTAAGCCGGCGATACACGCTGCAATTTTTTCTCACGCTGGCAATGCAATTTTAGATTTTGTTGTAGAGAAAAATTTCAGCGTCCGTCATCACCCTGCAACATTCAGTACGAACGTGCAATGTTTAAAATGTTGCAGAGAAAAGTTCAAACTTTTGAACTCTCTGCAACATTTTTTTGTTGTTGTTGCGAGACATCGTTGCCGCCTATGCTGCCAGACATGATACACTCGGCAATTTTGCTCTCGCAACAAAATCCCTAAAAAATGCATTGCAAGCACGAGAAAAAATGCAGCGTGTATCGCCGGCTTTAAGCCGGACAGCTTTGGGACCTTTTCTGGTGTCCGCTAATTAGACGGTCAATTTACAGTAAATATGCAAAGACATTTTTGCCGTGACCTGAGCTAGTGCCCGCTTAATAAAGGGTGTTCGCTTACTAAGGGGTTCGCTTAATAGAGGTACCACTGTACTTCACGATAGTATAATCAGAAGACTGACTCTAAACACGCCCTATACTCCCTATGCCATGACGTCACGTATCCCATAGTAACGGCCACGGTAACCATGTTGGGGGACAACTTCGGGGACAACTTTTAAATACTTAATAAATAAATAAATTCTTTGTTTTTATATTGGAAGACCGCTTTGCTAACTACACAGGTAATTTACAGGTAATTTACAGCTAGTTTACAGGTACTCCACTGTACTCTCATACATAATATTCTATGCACACAATTCTCAGGTCACTAGTTCGTTTTTACTGAGGAAAGAAAACCGGAAGACACGGAGAAAAACCCTCGAAGCTCGAGCGCCTGGATCATATGTGAATTGAGTTTGTTTGATGTGTTGTTCTCTACCATGCCACGAGGGTTTTTTCTCCGGGTTCTCCGGTTTTTCCTCCCTCAGCAAAAATCAACATGTGAGTCGAGTGATTATTTGCAAAATACTTAATGTAGAGGTAGAGTGTGAGAGAGTGAAGTGTCCCCCAATTAGTGCGCAAGCGCTAGAAGACTTGGACACTTAAATAAACAGTTATTTATTTATTTATTTAAGCAAGGGTGAGAACGAGTTAACAAACTCAAGCAACATGTGATGGTGCATCCGGGAATCGAACCCGGGAGCACAGAGGTGACAGACCGGCGTTCTCACCGCTCGGCCACCCTTGCTTGGACGAAAACAGTTCTAAAGATTCCCCAAATGCGGCACGACATGTCGCATGACGTGTTACGCATGTCTCATGCTCTAGATTCTACTTCGTGGATTTCAGTATCGTCACGTAACACCCCCTTTACGCAACGACTTGAGTTGACTTCGACTTTCGAAAAATTCGACCTGGCTATGGGAACATTGACTAATTCAACTCATGAAATATACTTTCACATGGAGCTAATGTTTTACACTACAGTTTCAATTACATATTTGCTCATATTTGTTTTTCTCTCTTTTGTTTCACATTATGGACGAAGTTAAATAAAATAAAATAAAATAAAAATATACTTGTAGCGCTTGAGGGGAAAACTTAATAAACAAACAATCTTTAAATGGGTAAAAAGAACGGGCAAAGTAAAGGTTGTTTATTCGTTTGTAGCGTTTACCTCTGGTCCAAGCTCTGCTAAGCCTACCACAGCACCATAATGTGAACAGTATGGCCTACTATCGTCCACAAACACTTCCTGTAACGTCATTAACAATTGATGACGTAAGTAGTTTACGGTGTTACTGCACTTCCTATATGAAACAAGAACAAGGTGAACATATAGCTATTTCAAAAAAGGTTGACGGGGCGAACGGCAACAACAACAACAACAACAACAACTGTTTATTCTACCCATCCTAGAAAATTAGATTATATAGAAATATAAAATAGTAGACATTTATAATTATAGCAACAGTGAGTACCGCAGCTTAGAATAACTAAAAAGCTAACCGAGCTAAGCTGCGAGTAAATGGCGAATGGTGATTGGTGATTGCACGACCGAAAGGAATTGTGGTCACGCTATTAGACCGCTATCCGGCGCGGAGATATAAATCGCCTATCCACCACTTTGTTCAACAAGGTCTTTACTACATGATACCGGCATTGCTTGGGTATTAAGTTAATGAAAATGAAGCAATTCTTGTTACCCAAATTTCATTTTGGTCGTGCAATCACCAATCGCCATTGACCCTGTCAACCTTTTTTGAAATAGCTATATATAATATATCCCGTATGTGATGTACCATCTCGTTGTATTGGGTATTCAAGAGATGCGGTTAGCCTTCTATTTAGTGACTATCTCAGGCTATGAATAGGTTATCACTTAATAGATTCACCTTTTGATAGACTACAATGCATAATGTAATTAAATTTATATAATAATTGGTATAAATTATGACAACCGCTCTGATTGGTCGAGAACCGTGTGATTACAGTACAAACGCACAGATGATGTCATAGAATCTTACGCGCGCTCTGATTGGTTGAAATGTTTCGATGGATATTATATGAATTAATTATTAATATATTAATATATTAATATTAATATATATTATATGAATTTTTCCGTGGACTCTAATAGATGCACAGAAGACGTCAAAGTGTGGTGAGAACATCACGTTTGAAGGAATCTAGTCTAGGCTGATCTTACCGGCTGATATATGCCAGTATTCTTGCTGCATCATCCCGTAGTCTCCAGTGATCATTAGCAGGGTTGAGAGAAATAGCTAAACTCTCCAGTAAGCAGTACATAACAGCTGTAACAAGCTGTATTACCTAAAATATCAATGATTGCGCACTTGTCTTAGTTAAACATCACTTTTTGTTCGGCAGTTTGCTTTATTCGTTCGTGCGTTCGTTCCTTTGTTCGTGCGTGCGTGCGTGCGTGCGTGCGTGCGTTCGTTCGTTTGTCTGTCCTTCTTCCGTCCGTCCGTTCATTCTTTAAGGAGCCCTTTTCCAGTACCTTCCATTTCCCAAATTGTTTAGATAAAGAACTTACATAAGGTTCAAGAAAGAGGCTTGGATTGTCCACTATCGACCTCACCATAGATAGAATATGACTCAACTGCTTGAGGTCATGGCTGTAAGTTTTCACCTGAAAATATAAAACATGGTCGGTTTTTAGTGAAAAAGAGATGATGGAGGTTCATAGCTTTGTGAGCCTCCAAATTCAAGTAAAGGATTTGCACTATCTGTGTTGAAAATACACACTGTACGTACACAGGGCTTCCAGTTCATCATGCATTTTCTAAATTATCTCAAAATGAATGTCATAAATATGCCACAAATCTTCATTTTATGCTTATCATATGCATGAGCATAAAATGTTTAACAGTTTGCAGCTGCTGCTCAGTGAGAGCTAGCATAATTATCGACAAGCAGACCTTTGGCATCTACAGGGGGGTGCACATGCATCTAGTGCATCCCCCTCACCCCAGCATACTTGTGTTTTATCCCTGTCTTAAAGGTTTCCTACTAACACAAAATCTGCTTAAACAATGTTAAATAAACATTAACTACTGTTAAGTTAAACTTACCCCTGTTGATATAAAGGTCACAAAGTATGGAAGAAGAGATGTTATCTTGGGATTGGTTCTAAGATCATCCAGGCTGACCTGTTATTCAGCAATATAGTGTAAGTAACCAGCATAGGGACCACATGCACATGTACGGGTAGGTATAATTATAGACAGTGGCAAAGTGAAGTACTTTTTTTTTAGGGGTCGTCAGAGAAAATCCAAGGTTTTTCAGAAAAGATGGTATTTTTTAAGGGTACAAAATAAACGAGACGATTTTTTTTACTTACTGCCTTTTTATTAGAACACCGTTAAAATCATAAAAACTCAAACGACTGGTATTATTTGGTATTTTTAGGGGTATTTTTGAGCTGTGAGGTATCTTTTAGGGTCGAACATTTTGGCATTTGGGTATTTTTTAGGGTACGTTTTGGAGGTTTCTGACGATCATCCCTAGCGTTTTGACCCCGAAGAACCCCCCCCCCCCCCCCCCCCCGGTACTGAACATCGTGCAGCAAATTTGGGCATAATCAGGCATTATGCTACAAATTCAAATTCCTGGGTTTCATATGACATAATTTTCAATCTCATTGGAATTTTTATCAGCTGAAAGACAAGTTTTCAGTAGAATATTCTCTGGTTGAGAGCACATGGTGGTCAAACACTGACCACCATTTGAAGCAGATAATGAGGTTCAATAGCTGTTTGAAACCCAGCAATATGCATTCATGCTGATACATCATGTAAACTATCAAATCATGCATGGGTCTATTTACAAAAAATATACACAGCTAATTTTGGAGCAATCATATTCATTACACAAGAGCCTTTGCCATCCTGAGTGTAGAATAGGGAGGAAATACCTACCTTCCTACATTTCTCATTATCACCAAGGATTGATTTTGTAATCTGTTCATAGTAGATAAGACAGGCCTAAAATAATTCAAAGAAGAAATTTATATTGCAGTGCTGATAGCAATGGACATGGTAATTAACTTAAATATAAATTTGACTTGTAACATTAAAGGCTATTTTATGCTTGTTCAACAATCATAAGGGGCTAAATCAGACATGATCCAGTCATTCATGATCCAGGTTTACAAATTAATGTCAAGTTACATGTAATAGCCATTGAATTGTGGAAGTATAGATTTTCTTAGATTCACTGAACTGGCACATTTCTCATACAGGCATCTGCAATTTAATGAACATCAAATAATGTATAAAGTTGAAATGTCCTTTGCAGCTAGCCAACTAAGTGACCAGTTTTTTGTTGTTGTTTTTTTGTTTTTTTTTTTGCAAAACATCAAACTGAGTTTCTCATTACAATCAAATCACAAATATAGAGATCATTAGTACACATTTAATAAATGTGAATTGGTTTACTTTGTGGAGGCTTGTGAAACCTTACCTCTGACAGTGTCTTGTGTTTTGTTGTACTTTCATTGGGTAAAGAATGCCTCCCTGAAGGGAAATACAACTTATGGTTTATATTCTGACAGAGCAGTTGTCTGACAGAGTTAAGTATGCCATCTGTATCAACTTTATATTCTGACAGAGCAGTTGTCTGACAGAGTTAAGTATGCCATCTGTATCAACTTTATATTCTGACAGAGCAGTTGTCTGACAGAGTTAAGTATGCCATCTGTATCAACTTTATATTCTGACAGAGCAGTTGTCTGACAGAGTTAAGTAATTGCCATCTGTATCAACTGCCACCTTGAAAGTCACTTCAAAGCCAAACTCAGTAGTTTTAAGTATGATAGCAAAACTAAAGGAGTGACATTTGTACCTTGGTTTGCTCCCTTGGTCTGATTAATGGGAGGAATGATTCCTTCAATGGACAACCAATGAGCTGTTCAAAGAAACAAATTTTAAATTAATACCAAGAGGATGATCTGTGGTTGATCATCGTTATCCAAGAAAATATGAAGTTATAACCATTTGGATGTATCCACACGTGTACATACATATGTACAGTATACAGTTTTTGTACAAGTGCAAAATGGTCTGCACTGTGCAATGCCCATGTCAGTGCCATGTTGTCTATAAAAACATTAGAAATTCCTGTCGGAACTGTGCTGCGATCATGTGGTGCCATTTTTTGTATACAAAATTTACTCTATAGACCCTGAGTGTTGGTCCAGCCAGATTTCAAACCCCACCCTCTACCTTGAAAGACCAAAGCTCAATCACTAGAGCAGTTTTTGCATAAATGGGAAACTTACTGCTCAGTACCATGACCATGTCATTACAATAATGTCTATAAAAACATTCGAAATTCTAGCCGTAACTGTACCATGCAGTGACCATGCTGTTTTCCCAGTCATACAAAATCTGCTCTAAGCTAACCAGAAGAAAGTTATATATGTAGACACATAGGGTCATAGTGAACAATCTGCACAGTACAGCAAGTGGTCGGTAAGGTAACGGTAAGTGGTCAATAAGTTGTCGGTAAGGTAACAATACGTGGGTCTGTAAGACAACGGTAAGGTAATGGTAAAATATAGCCGATAAGATAACAGTAAGGTATGTAATGGTAAGGTAACGGTAAGATGACGGTAAGGTAACAGTAAGGTAATGGTAAGGTAATGGTAAGTGGTCGATAAGTGGTCAGTAAGGTAACGATAAGTGGTCAGTAAGATAACGGTAAGGTAATGGTAAAATATAGCCAATAAGGTAACAGTAAGGTATGTAATTGTAAGGTAACGGTAAGATGACAGTAAGGTAACGGTAAGGTAATGGTAAGGTAATGGTAAGTGGTTGACAAACCAAGTTACCGACCACTTACCGTATGGTGCTGATTGTTCACTATTACCGACACATAGTATTATCATGCATAAGGAATTTGTTTTAATTATTTTTGAAGTACATGTAGAAATTCAAAGAAGCATATTCTTATCATTATTACATTGTTTCTTTTACACTTAATTGTAGTAAAAATAATTGTAACTAATAATAATCTGTATTCAAACTTTTACCTTTCACTGTTGTTTTCCCAGGATCAGTCGGGATGACAGTCCCAAGAGCAAGCTCTCGAACTGAGACATCTTTTTCTTCAACAAAGAAAACATCGCCATCTTTGACATTTGTGCTTCGGAATGGCATCTCCTCAGCTGACCCATAACCATAGATTGGCTGGATGAAGATAATTCAATTTATCAATAATACAATCATGTAATATTACAATTTTATGAATGGAATTGTCATGTATGCTTCATCAAGTGTGGACTCAGAAAAATTCCAAGCCCTCAGTGTGGTTTGAATCCACAACCTTTGGATTTCTGGTCTGATGCTCAACCACTGCATGAGCTCTTTGAAGGCTTTAGTGGTAAGCAGATATATTACAATTATTAAATCAAATATTACAATTATTAAATCAAATTATTTGAACTTGTTCCACTGTGTGTGCATTTTTCAAAGAAAGAAAGTAGAAAAATTATACATAAAAGTAGTAGTACAACTACTGTTTGTGTACATATTTCAAAACTTTCTGTGTCTTTCATTGCATATAGTAGTTCACATACTATAGATTAAGAGGAGATTTTTTTCAATGACGAGCAATAATGGCGAAAAGCGCCAAAAACTAGACCTTCGTGCGAGTTTTAAACCAAATTTTCGTTCTGGATTAACACTCAAATCCTTTTCCTACCAGTTAAAAACTGATGTACCAACTAAGATAAAATACCTGTTTGAAACAGATTTTTGAACTGTACAAAGACTTTTTCTTGAAGTTGTGTAGGGATTAAGCTTTTTCAAGCTGAATATAAGGAAAACATACAGAAAATGAGCAAATGAAGGCCTAGACCTCATTTTTGATCCAAATTTTCGCTTTGGATTAACACTTTGATTCAACTTTCATTGGCCAAAACTACTTACAAACAACTTAAACTTTCTGACAGAAATGATTTTAGATTTGTACAACAGCTATTCTTCAACTCAGGCGTTTTTGTCGTTCACTGCTCGAACTCGAAAAAAATCCCCTCTTAATGTCATTACTTTCTTCCTTGATACTAAATGAATCATCTTTAGAAATAAACTATTTAATGTACCTCAACACTGCAAACCTGTAGTGCTCTATTCAAATCTTCTGTTGTTAATCTTCTTCTCTTGGCATGTTTCATGAACTGTGATGCAGTCTACAAATTAATCGAATACACTGTAGTTATTTAGTAAATTCATTAGTAAAAACAAACTGTTGAGGTTGCAGATGCCCAAGAGGAATATAATTGGGTTCTTGAATATGGTGTTACAAGGTTGTCATGGAAGTTATACTAATAATAAACGAATATGGCATTCATCTCAAACTCCTCTTCTTGCAATACATTATGTTTACCAATGGTGCATAAATTTACATTAATTAACAATAACACAATAACAATGCCCCCATTGGGAATATATTACTGTGACCAACTCAGCCCCAAACATTATTCAGTAGGAATATATTACTGTGACCAACTCAGCCCCTAACATTATTCAGTGGGAATGTATTACTGTGACCAACTCAGCCCCAAACATTATTCAGTAGGAATATATTACTGTGACCAACTCAGCCCCTAACATTATTCAGTGGGAATGTATTACTGTGACCAACTCAGCCCCTAACATTATTCAGTGGGAATGTATTACTGTGACCAACTCAGCCCCTAACATTATTCAGTGGGAATATATTACTGTAACCAACTCAGCCCCTAACATTATTCAGTGGGAATATATTACTGTAACCAACTCAGCCCCTAACATTATTCAGTGGGAATATATTACTGTAACCAACTCAGCCCCTAACATTATTCAGTGGGAATATATTACTGTGACCAACTCAGCCCCTAACATTATTCAGTGGGAATATGTACTGTGACCAACTCAGCCCCAAACATTATTCAGTGGGAATATATTACTGTGACCAACTCAGCCCCTAACATTATTCAGTGGGAATATATTACTGTGACCAACTCAGCCCCTAACATCATTATGTAGTTCGTCACAGTAATATATTCCCACTGGTGGCACCTGCTCACAATCACCCTTGGGAATACTAAGATATGGGAAATGACTGTCCCGAAGGCAAGAGGGAGCGAAGGCTTCTGGATTCATGGAAATCAACGTTGCAGGAAGGGGGTGGGTCATAATATTCATTATTTATGCAGTGACAGTGCTGTTTTCCCAGTCATATTAATCTACTCTAATGTGACTGTGTCACAGTGACATAATGTCTATAAAACAATCAAAACTCCTGCCGTAACCACCACCACCATGCAGTGATTATGCCATTTTCCCAGTCATATGAAATCTGCTCTATATGTATTGTGATATGAGCATTAAATGCAAAAGACAATTTCTATTTCCCAGTATGTTTTATTGAAACCATCCCTCAATCTCCATTTAGGGAACACAAAAACCTACCTCCCCCTCCCCCTTAATACAAAGCAAATCTTGGCCTTTCGTCGCCACACAATCCTTTTCTTTCGCAAAAGTTGAACAGTTTGCATGTTCAGACGTACCTAAAGGCTTACATTAATAACAATTTATATCAACTAACATTTGTGTTAGTTTTTCTATTGACAACTTATATACCTGAATCACATGCCGTATTCTGAACGTTGTGTCCTCGGCCAAAGACTTGCTTAACGAGTTAGATAAACCTGTAACTCCGATAGTTTCAGCAAAAAGATTGACACTATCGTGTGATAAAATTGTAAAACGTGTCTCTTCAGGTGTTTTAGAGGCCATTACCCTCAAAACGATGGAAATATTAATTACACAAATGTTTAACCTTTCAAAATCATGACAGACTTTCCGCCATTTTGAAAGGGAATAAAGAGGGAGACTGGAAAGGAGCTCATTCCACAGGAAACCCATATGAGATGCGGATGACGATTTGGAATGCGAGCGAAAGCGGGAAATTCAATTGCGGTCAGCAGCGAGGATTCAAAACTTTCGCGAAACTTAGTTCTTGATCAATTTTTCTGCCTTAGAAATCGCGAAAATGAAGTCTTGCACAACCTCTAGACTGTACTGGCAGTCATTCAACTTTTCCTTCTTCTTGACAAAGACGCTTGTTCACGAAATTTATTCTTTTATTTACCCTTTTTATCTATTTAGCATGCGCACAATTGACGCGCAAAATCAATTCTTTTATTTACTCTCTTTGATTTTACAATATCATTATTTCACTGGCATGGATTTTGATTGGTTCTGTTACCTCCCCGGGGACGTGAGACAAACGTATTAGCATCACAATGAAACTTCGCCGAATAGACTACCCCGATTAGACATTAAAAACATTAAGTGTCTAGGTAGCGCAGCGGTCTAAGGTGATATCTAAAGGTATGGATTAGGGTCCGGATATCGTCTCCCTCCCTGGCCTTCGGGCTAAGTCAACTGTTATATGTAGCACCGGGATAGCGCGGATGGGGCCGAAATCTTCATCCTATACGTAAGTCGATTCGATGTCTCAGCTTCTATGAATGTCTCGGGAGAATCGTCCCAATATTTTTTTCCTTTTTCTCAATTATGATTTATTTCTATTCTGTTTCCGGGGGGTCTAAAATAAGTACTACAGGTTCGAATCCCGGTGAGGCCCTTTCCTTCTTTTTCTTTTTTCTTTCTTTTTTTTTTTTTTTTTCGTTCTTCCTTTCTCTTTTCAGTTCTTTTCCCTTTTTTCGTTCATTTATACCTAGATTTTTGAAATATTTACTGATTTCTAGATATTTCCAACCTCGTTCCCAGGCCCTTTTCCCTTCGCTTGAGGTTGAGGTTGGGATGTTTCTAAATTGTATTTTTATTTCGTTTTTAATAAATATAATAGATTGAAGTGGTATTTTGTGAAAACAATCGCGACCAGTGACCTATCCCAGAACTCTTTGATTCCCATTCACTTTAACACATTTATCTTTCGCTTTTATTACTTTTTATTCCTTCATCTTTTTCAGCAAAATCATTAAGTTGGATGGGAGGGGAAGGCTAGGAGAAAAAGAGGTAATTCCTTCATTTAGCGCCTGATATATTGTTCCAGCATCTACCGCATTTATTACTTAATCTATGTTCTTTCTTGGCAAATCATACTATGACACCAGTCTTTACCTGCCCAACAGTCCTAAACTAGTCTATACCAACCTATACAAATCTATACCAGCGTATACAACCCCATAATAGTATATACCAGGTCATACTCACATAGCAGCCTTCACAACCCTATACTAGTCTTTACCAACCTACACAACCCTATACTAATCTACACCAACCCATACAGCCCTATACTACTTCTAATACTCTATACCATGCAGCCTTCACAACCCTATATAATACGACTAATACTCTATACCAGCCGGCCTTCATAACCCTATACTAGCCTATACAGCCCTGTACTAGTCTACTATACAACCCTGTACTAGTCTATTCCAGCCTTCATAACCCTATACTAGTCTATACCAGCCTTCATAACCCTATACTAGTCTTTACCAGGCTATACAACACCATGCTACTCTATACCAGCTTTCACAACCCTATACTAGTCTTTACCAGCCTACACAACCCTATACTAATCTACACCAATCCATACAGCCCTATACTACTTCTAATACTCTATACCAGCCTACACAACCCTATACTAATCTATACCAACCCATACAGCCCTATAATACGACTAATACTCTATACCAGCCTATACAACCCTATAAAAGTCTATACCAGCCTATACAATCCTGAATTAGTCTACTATACAACCCTGTACTAGTCTATTCCAGCCTTCACAACCCTACACTAGTCTATACCAGCCTATACAACCCTATACTAATCTACTATACAACCCTATACTAGTCTATACCAGCCTATACAACCCTGTACTAGTCTACTATACAACCCAGAACTAGTCTATACCAGCCTTCACAACCCTACACTAGTCTATATTGATCTCCCCGAAACAGGGTCCCCAACTGCAATTATAGTGATTGGCACTCCGCCAATGATTTGTCAGGATTTGTTGAAGGAGGGTGTAATGAAATGCTATCCCACCCATGACGAGTATTGCAGCAGCAATATCCTGTCCAAAAACACTTCCATCTTCTGGATAAGGTTTCGAAGACTTTCTCCGTCATCCAAATTTCCTGTAATGCGAAAAATAGATATCAACTCAATTTTATAAATCATGCAAGCAAAACCATTCATATCGTACGCAAGAGATGGTTATGAATGGTTCCCGAGGGGGTGGGAACTCCCATATGTTTGCTATACGGGGAAGCTCTGAACGAAAGGGGTACCTTTTTGAGGCCAGGGGTATACCAAAGGGTAGGGAATTTGCCACTCTGAGTAACGAAAGGAGTCCTAGTATAAAATCGTTTAGGAAACTACCATTCAAGGCAAGCGCACATGTACATATAGCGAAATAGTTTTTCAAAAATAAAAAACTAACCTTTAATAGCAAAGGTAAACTAAAAGATATATATTAAAGGGTACCTTTTTTCATCAAAGGTATATTTTTCGTCAAAGGTATATTAAAGGGGTACCTTTTTTCGTCAAAGGTATATTAAAGGGATACCTTTTTGCCGAAATATATATGGTATATTAAAGCTAGGGTAAGGGATCGAGAGTGTAGGCGGAGCGTCCCCGTACAAAATGACTGGGAGTGCCCCCCTCCCCTCTCCCTTCGGAGAATGGTTTTGCATCTTGAATGAAATATCTATCTGACTCTAACCAATTCACAGATGACGTCAAAATGTGGTGAGAACAAAAGTCACGTGGTGAACTGTTTTATGTTCTCAGCACTATATTGACGTCTTTTGTACATGTATATTGGAGTACAAACTCACGGAAAAGTTCAACCAAGCATAGCACGCCGCGAACAATAGGTATATCACTGATACGGTAAGACTCAATGACAACAGTTGTAGACCCGTGGCAGTACTCTTGCGCAATAGATTTCTGTATGGCTAAACTGATTTCTGGCTTAAGTACATTGACTACATTAAAAATATGATAAAAATACACTAGCTATAAGAACATAAATAGCCCCATTGAGATGAAATAATAATGTTTACTAGTTACGGTAACATATACGAACAAACATTTATCGTGTGTATCGTGATCAATTCTGAATCTATTGCAATACCAGACGGCCAGACAGTTTCGTAAGTACCACGATGACCAAATAGTCCAGGAATTGGTTTAACGTCATATGACTAGATATTCAATAGCCCTTGTTAAATATCACATCCAATTGTGGGTAGAATGGTAAAATCCGAGCCCCGCCGAGACGCTGAGGCAAGGCGGATTTTTGCGAACCCGAGACCCTTCTTGACGATTTCCATTGTTTTCAAAATTCCAGACTTCGAGACGGCTATTAGAGAAAAAACCGGCGAGACTTCGAGACCTTCAAAATTTGACTGAAAATTTGCGAGACTCTGACTTTTTGAGGGGACCATTCTACATCTCAATTGTACACACTTCGCAGACTGGAAAAGTGTGATATTCCGCTGATTGATATATTGCGTCAGTGCTGATCATTTGATCTAACAGAGCGAGACTTTTCTACACCACGTACAGAATATCAATAATCTTCAACAACAGTATTGCTGCATATTCAAGTTGAAAGGTAAATATCAGCTGCTCATTGTTCTTAAAAACTACCTTGCAAAAAGCAAGTTTTGCTCTGGGTTGCACTGTAAGAAAGCTGGGGGCGGGTCGAGGGGAAGGGCTGGAGAGGGCATTGAAGGGCTTCGACGCGGATTTGGATTGAGGCTTAATGACGAATTATATACTTTCCCGAAAAATTCCTACATTTTATTCTGTAATATATATACTCTTCCTTCAGTCCAGAGTTGTCCAAATCAACACTCTCTTATTAGATCTCATCGTTCAAAACCATGCCATTCGGCTCCGCATACACTCATGAGTTTTATGGTTATTTTTTTACACTTCACGGAATACAGTCTTAGTTCTTTTAGCTGACAATCTCGTGAATTAACTCAAAATGTGTCCACAAGTAGAGCGGTTCACTTTAATAAGAAAGTTGTTGGCTGGAAATGGCTTCTGTGGTCGCGCGTCGTCACGCATTCAGGCATTTGTAGAATTAAAATTAAAATAAATACGATAACTAAATATTAATGATGATGATGATGATGATGATGATGATAGTAATAATACAATAACGTTCGGCACGTGTATAGTTCATGTTCATTAAGGAGGCCGGAAAGCGGGTTTTCATAAATACCTTTATTATATGGGCTAGATAATTTCCTGAATTCTGATTGGCTAACGCATGGTCTGTATATCAGGACCGCTGTCCCGATGAAAAGAAATTTTGCGTTTGGTAATTGTTTTAGCGGGACTTCTCAAAGCCATATAATAAATAAGTTATTAACCTTGTTTGCTCGGTCTGTATGGGAAAATATCAGACCGAGGTCTTGACAGTACAGACCTCGCGCTCGGTTAATAACCCTTATTAACAGTATTAATATAGACTCATAGAAAATGTGCCAGATATCTCGCTCATTATTGTCGAAAATCTCATTTTGATGTGATATATCATATCAAAGTTGATAAATTAAGAATTCGGATGTTTTATATAATTATCACGTTTGTCGTTGTCATGGCAACAACAGAAAAACTTTATCTGAAGCTTGTGTCGATCGCCGATGCGAGACGAGTTTCATAAGAGGTGTTACACGCTGAAATTTCGTCCTGAAACTTGTTTGCGACACAAGTTTCTGTTGCAGGAGTAGAAAGTAGTTCTACTTTTCGTGAAACCGTCTCGTGAAACCGACCCGGGAAAGTTTCTGCTAAATGACCATGTTACACGATGCAGTGCGTAGTGTCTCGCAACGGCGATTGAAGCAAGTTTCAGAGAAAAGTTTCAGCGTGTAACAACACCTTGAATCTTAAAGTAGAAAAAATAGCAAAAAAAAAAAACCCAGTAAATTCTATACCGAACAGTTTTGGACTATTTTCGGCATGGAAGATGCTAGAATTTGACAAAAAAATGTTATTGTTTTGTTCAATCTCTTGTATTTCGTAATTTGTCTTAATAATATAATAATAATAATATAATGTGCTTGTATAGCGCTTATACAAAAGTTCTAAGCGCTTTAACACAAAAAATGATAAAATTAAAACTAGAATTACATATTAAATGCAGATTTAAACAAATGAGTTTTTAAATTCGATTTAAACTAAGTACTGTTATAGAGATGAATACTCCATTGGTAGTAAATATACGTTATTAACTGCTTTGCCAATGGGATAAACTGATAATCAACACAATCAGTTTTAGCCGGTTCCCTACAATACTTAATTGTAGTTTGTTTAATCTCATGAAAACTTTAGTCACTTGCTTACTAATGCTTTGATGGAAAAAGTGAATGCTGATACTTTCGATGTTATGTTATTATTAGAATCTAGCTCTAGGTACATTACTTAGTTTTACAAAGTGCGCATATATTTAAACAATTCTACTTTTGCTCTAGGTCATATCAAAGTTAATTGAATGAGATACTTATAAAATCCAAGTGCATTCATTGTTCTATTGAGACGGCCTTCAGCACAAAGCTGGTCTCCCACGAAGCAAACGGTTCGCTCTTTACAAAAAATTAAATAATATATGCCGGGGGGAGGGTGGAGGGGTACTTGACCAGTATTTGGGTGGGGGTGTTCCGCTGGGATCCTAAAACGGTTACCCTGTTTATAACAGAAAAACTCAAAATACCATACCCTGTCTATGACAAAGTATTGTAATTGCAGAATGTAATGTACTTATTTGTTTGTAATGTAGATGAGTTTCATAACGAAGTTTGTCGCGTCGTAATCAAACAACGATAAATATCGTTGCCGTTGGGGCTAGTTAACGACTAATGTTGATGAGAAAGTTACTACCCTGAAAATGACAAGAAGCTCAAAAAATTCCAAAAAGGATACCCTGTTCATGACAAAAAACTCGAAAAACCATACCCTGTTCAGCGGATCATCCCCGTATAGTAAATATATGAGAGTACCTACTGCCTCCCCCCACCCCACCGGGAATATATGAAGGAATTACCTAGAGAGGGTTTCCGCTGCCCATCCAGTTCGCAGTACGGGTTAAATGTTGACACGATCAAAGTCCAACATATCAACAAGACGTGACGGAAAGTGAAGGTTTTCTGATACGAGGAAAACAAGTTTTCTGTTGACCAACTTGTGTAGTACGCAGCATAAGACCTAATCTGGTGAGTGTATCAAATTCCTTTTTACTTCATTTTTTGGCAATAGGTGAAATGTCGTAAAATTGTACATACGCTCAATTGCGTTTTATTTTGCCTTTGAATACATTATGTCTGACTGCATGACTAGGATCATGTCTTCCATTGTACTGATAGTAATTGCGTTCTAGAAGGAAATCGCGAAAAGATTTTCATTTGCTGATATTTTTGTGTTAATGAAAATTAATTCAAGGGTCGAAATTGCGTTTAGCACAAAATGGTTTCGTGTCCGATGAACTGCCTATAGTAGCAAACCGGTCTTCCACGTGAACAACACATTAAGCTTAAACGTGGCAAATAGTAGCGAAAATCAGCGTACATATGATATCCTTCAGATGCATTGAAGATTGAACCATTCTTGACCAAAGGCTAGCTTACGGCTTTCACTGATGTCAGTGAATAAAGAGCTGGTTTGGGTCATGTGTGTTTACACCAGTCAGACTGGTCATTGTTTATATTCAATAGACTGATTGATTCAGGAATGGTAGCTCACGAAAAAGAAAGTCATAGACTTTGTAAAACAATTTTTAAATGTTTTGTCTTTTTGCAGTGTTTATTATCACTACACAAATGTTTTTTTATTTTTTGACAAAAAACTCCAACCTTTAATATTTAATACATGACACATGTAGCCATTTTGAGATTCTGTGATCCTGCAATTTAGACAGCAATAATTTGCTATCACATAACACATTTAAGATAACTTTGTATTTTCTCTCTTTTTTCTCTTTGTTACGATATCACAAGAAATGGGATTTTTAAATAAATGGAAAAAATGAAAGTAGAAACTATTTAAATGTGATAATATTAGAGCTTTGAAATATTAATGATGTTAAGTATATAATGCTTTGGCTGTATCTTATACATTAGAGGATGAATGGAGTGGGATTTTAACTCACTTTCTAACACTATTTCTTCCCATAATTATATTTCTATAATGTAAGCTCCCATGACTTAATTATGTCATGTTTGTTACTCGATTTATTTTTCGTCTTACACGTGGTACGTCTTTCTTAGTGCAGCTGGTACTGTATTTGAGACATATATAAACATCATACAGTGTATATGTAGATTCTGCTAGTATTTTGTTTTGTTTGTTGAATAAAACAAAAAAGCCTGTTTTCTAACTCAGGCCTCCACAGGAAGCCCAAGCAGGAGTCTAGACTTGAACATACTGAGTCTGGCTTGGGGTAAGGTAAGGGAGACCATAACTTATAGAATTAGGTTCATTAGGACTATATTCAAGGAGCCAGTATAAAAAATCATGTGTTAATGAAGTTAAAATTATAGGGGTAGTTACATTTATATGCACTGTGTACATTATATACCAATTTGTGTTTATGTATAGTACAATATAAACATGCCACACCGACCTAATACCACACCCATATTACAGTATAGAAAGACAAGCCTTGAGCAGAAATACCAATCTTACCAGAACGCGAGATCAAATTGTATCATGATATCTTACATGTATTGGTATTCCATTACTAATTTCAGGTCTTGCTTTGTAATCAAAATGCTGAGAATCAGCTCTTCACAGCTAAAGCGCATTGCACAACAGCAATTTGCTAGAACAACAGGCATACAAACAGCATGCCGGTATATCCATGCGAGTGCAGTACTACAACAAGAATCCAAACGAGAACCAAGGAGACATGAAATCAAGAAACTCATGGTTGCCAATCGAGGAGAAATTGCCATTAGAGTGTTTCGAGCTGCTACAGAAGCTGGCATCCGTACTGTTGCAATTTACTCTGAGCAAGATGCAAATCACATGCATCGACAAAAAGCTGATGAGGCATATTTGGTTGGGAAAGGAATGCCTCCAGTGGCAGCATATTTGAATATTCCAGAAATCATAAAAATTGCCAAGGTAAAATGTGATGTTTAATGTTCCTTAATTAGCATGCATACATGTATTATGATAGAGACACCTCATTATCATGGCAGCATATTGTATATTATCATATAATTATTTATAAAATACCTATATTTCTTAATTTCAAAAACTTGTTCTTTTCACTAGTGAAAATAACATGTTCTTTTCACTAGTGAAAAGATCGTTACCATGGTTAATTGAGCGCATTTATTCTAAAGATAGTTTGTTGTCTCTTGATTTGATAATTATATGATAAATAGAATATTACATGTTCGCTTGGAGATACGGTTTTATCTTCGAGTGTTGAAAAGATCTCTCACTCGTTCGCTGCGCTCACTCGTGAGAGATCTTTTCAACACTCGAAGATAAAATCCGTATCTCCGCATGCCCATGTAATATCCTCTATTTAAGTTAACGTTCTATTTTAAGGATGTATTAACTATTTTATAAATGTAATTGTAATGATACATACAGTAGTTAAGGAAGAAGGGTTTCAGTCTGGTTGTTTGAAAGATGATTAGTGTTAATTATCCAGGATTAAATCTAAAGAAAACCATTCATTTTAACCCAAAATTAGCATTAATCGCCCTTCAAACAACTGGGACCAGGTCAGGAAGTGCAGGAATATATAAAAATCAAAAACTGTCCAGAGGATCCAAAGAATATTTTGGAAAGGTTTGGAAAAAAGGGCTCAAAGTTATCTCAGGAGATTTGTTTGTTTGTTTGTTTTTAGGAAAAAGATTGTGATGCCATTCACCCGGGATATGGCTTCCTCTCAGAAAGAGCTGACTTTGCTCGTGCATGCACTAAAAGTGGTGTCATATTTATTGGACCCTCGGCAAGGGTTGTACAGATGATGGGAGATAAAGTGGAAGCCAGAAAGGTTGCTACAAAAGCTGGGGTTCCTGTGGTGCCTGGTACAGAGGAACCAATTAAAACGGCAGAAGAGGCTAAGGCCTTCTGTGAGGAACATGGCCTGCCTGTTATTACCAAGGCTGCTTATGGAGGAGGTGGGCGTGGCATGAGAGTGATATGGAACATTGACGAAGTGGAGGAGCTTTTCCATTTGGCAAGCAATGAAGCTTATGCTGCTTTTGGAGATGGGTCTATGTTTATAGAGAAATTTATTGGTGAGTATAATATATGCTGTCAATGATTATATGAAGTTCACATGTTGTAGGTACAGATTTGCCATCAAATACAAACCTTTAACCTAGCTAGCTTGTGCTTGATCAAGATGCAATGGCTGCTTATGAGAATTTACAGCTTATAACTAACTAAAGATAAACTAAACTGTAGCTGACAGTGGTGTTCTTCATGACTCTAGATGAGGACCACTTTAAAAAAATTAAAAAAAATTATGATAAAAATCATAAATTTGCCATACTTTTTACTTACAGAAAAACCAAGACACATAGAAGTTCAAGTGCTAGGGGATTACCATGGCAATGTAGTACACCTATACGAGAGAGACTGCTCAGTACAGCGTCGGCACCAGAAAATTATAGAAATTGCACCAGCACCCCACATTAGCCCAGAACTCAGACAAAGACTATCAGATGATGCTATACAAATATGTAAGGAGGTTGGCTATGAAAATGCTGGTACTGTAGAGTTCCTGGTCGATCACGAAGGCAATCACTACTTTATTGAAGTGAATGCTAGACTGCAGGTGGAACATACTGTAACTGAGGAGATCACAGGGTAAGTACAGTTTTCTCTCTCTTGCATTATAATTACATGCATGTAGCTACCATATATCCTGCACTCTGGTTAGCTGGACAGCATGAACCAACTCCCATATGAGCATGCACATAGATGAAGTGAGAACAAAATTTTGCCCATTTTGCAACCTCTCAATCTACAACAATCAGGATTTCCATTGTCATGACCATTGATCTGACCCATAAATTGACTTTACATTCAAGCCTCTGTGCAATGGCCACTTCTCCACAATGGACATGCAGCATAACTATAGTAAAACCTTGTACAACAAGTAAAGCCACCTCTCCACAAAACCACAACCTGTCCCAAAAAGAAAGAAAGAAAGGAAGGAAGGAAGAAAGGAAGAAAGAAAGGAAGAAAGAGAGAGAGAGAGAGAGAGAGAGAGAGAGAGAGAGAGAGAGAGAGAGAGAGAGAGCAACATCCTGCCAAACACCCAAAACTCAACTGCTGTATGCTAACCCAAAGTGGCCTTTATTTGTGCAGAGGTTTAACTGCATAGCCTAATTCCTAATTTTTAAGGTGTCTTCTTCACATAGGATTGATCTAGTAAGAGCACAGATTGGTGTTGCAGAAGGAAAGAGTTTAAGTGAATTAGGTCTTGTTCAGGACAACATTCAAGTTACTGGTTCAGCCATACAGGCTAGAGTAACTACTGAAGATCCAGCAAGCAATTTTACACCAGATACAGGACGAATAGAGGTTAGTACATTTAATTTGGTATGCACTAGTGCATGCCATTGAAACAAGCCTTAAAATGCTACCAACATGTACATATGTTAAGTTCTATTAGAAAATGATCACACTCAGTCGCCCAATCAGCGCTTAGTATTTTGGTGCTTTATATTCCATAGAGTAACTAAAGGTGTCAAGTGGTGAGGGCTTTGAAGCACAGGGAAATTGTTGGGTAAAGAAAACAAGTGCGGTCAGTGAGCTTTTATAACTAATTAGTATTCTCTATATAAAGCATACTAATGAAGTCTTTTGAATTCTTTTGTTTAAAGAGTTCATTAGTATGCTTTATATAAAGAATACTGATTAGTTATAGAAACTCACTGACGGTACTGTTTTCTTTCTACAACAATTTTCCTGCATTTCAAAACCCCACTATTTGACATCTTTAGTTACTTTACGGAACACAGAGCATCAAAATACCAAGCGCTGATAATCATTTTCAAATTTTTTCTTTGTTCCATGACCAACTTAAATACTTGTAAATAACATTTTAATATCGATATACGTACATGCATCAAATTTGTCGGAGCAAATTCTGAAAATCTTCCCTATGCATGAAACTTAACTGGCAAGTACTAAGCATACTTTTTTCCTTTACTATAAGATGGATTATAACAAACTCAAACTTACTGTGAGAAATTTTAGATACTCGAAACCTCCACTGAACTCGTGTTTTCAGGCTTGATAGTATGTAAAATAGGCACTTTTTTGCTGTCGTTATCTAGCTCTTCGCTCTAGTAGATTTAGTATCCATCTCATATATTGTGACAATTTCTATCCCTAAAAAAGCCTGTGGAGTTCTGTAGCCAAAGCGGCCTCCAGCCGGCCGGTCTGATGTGCATGACATAAATGAGCCTCTTCAATTGGAACTGAACGCAAAAATGTATCGGACACAAGAAAGCAGTGCAAAACAAATAAGCCTTTAGATAATTTAACAATAAAAGCGGGTAAATTGCTCGTGAGTGTGATCATATTCTAAGACAGTTAAAGAATGAACACTCGTGTCCCATGGGATATAGAGTCCCTCGCATTAGATAAAAGGCCAATTGAAAGGCCACTCGGGCTGCGCCCTCGTGGCCTTTTATCTAATGCTTGGGACTCTATATCCCATGGAACACTCGTGTTCATTCTTTAACCCTTACTTAATAAATGTTATTATACTTCTCATACTTTACTCATTAAAATCTCTGGAGAACTGTCAAGTACAATTGAGTTAAGCTTTTGTGTTATTTACTTTGTCGCGATTTGAGTAAGCTTCAACCAATATAATTAAGTTATATGAGTTTCTGCATCGATTAACGTGAAATAATGAATAACCTTACAAAATTCAGTAATAAACGGTATAAAGTCTTTCACCTCTGGTTCTGTTGTTGTTATCCTTTTCATATAAAATTAAAAAATTACAAAATACACGTACTTACCGAAACCTTTATATCTATCCACAAACTCTTGACAACTTGACAACTTTCACTTTCGCTTCAGTGCTCCGTGATGCATCTTTGGGAAAACCCAAATTATGAACAATCTCCCAAAATACTAAAAACAATATAGCATGTACCTGCAGATTCCTTGGTTTTCAAGCCATTTCTTGGATTCCGATATAAATCCTGGGCTGTCTAAATCGATGCAGCAAGATTGTAACATTGAATAGGTAATGTCACTTACCGACCGGGTTGAAACAAACTAGAAGTTCGTATCAACAATTGTCTTGAAAAAACTTAGAAGTTTGTGTTCCAATTCCTAAAATGTTCAATAAGATATTGCTCAAAAATATGGACCGAAAATGAAGAAATCTATAGCATTTTGAAACGAAAAGCCTCGAAAAGTCCAACGCTATCCGACCGTTATCTTCTTCCGGGATGTCATTGTAGATGTCATATCGATTGTTGTTCCTTGACAATGTGTGCCTTCGACTCCAACATGTGCTCCCTTAGGGAGGAGAGGGTGAGGAAATGAGAGTGCCGAAAAAGTCAACCTTGACTTTCACTAATCTAGGGAAGTTGTCCTTCAGCAGCATTACTGTAAATCAAGGAAATCTTTGAAATGAGGCCTTTTCTGCTGTGGATGTTTTACAATTGCGGGTCTAAGCTTTGACCTTCTACGGCGTCCTCAGACTGCACAATAAAAGTACACAAAGACGAAACGGTAGAATGAGCGGTCGATGGTGCATGTCACAATAGGTATACAGCTTTCAGTTTAAGCATGAAACAGTGACAATAGTAAAATTGAAAAAATTCAAGCGACTGAATGAACTAGAATACTAATCCCGATAAATTTGATGAAATGCATATTTCTTTGTTCGTTTTTGGCAAATTGAAAGCGTCTTTTGGCTATTGTTTTGAGCGTCTTTGATTGGACGAAATCTTTTTACTCGCATTGTTATGAAAATATATCAACCAAGCATATCGCCACGATCGTTGCGGTCGCTGAACACTTGACAGTTTTCTGCGATCGTAGCGACCATATATGGAAATCTGAACGTTTTCACAACCTTACAGCTGCTCCAAAATAATCTTAACACGAAATTCATTAACTCGTTTCTTCCCACAGGTGTTCAGAAGTGGTGAAGGTATGGGGATACGACTCGATGGTGCATCAGCATTTGCCGGTGCAGTTATCTCTCCACACTACGATTCTCTACTCACTAAAGTCATCAGCCATGGAAGTACGCACAGAGAAGCTGCTACTAAACTATCCAGGGCTCTGACAGAGTTTAGAATCAGAGGAGTCAAGGTGAATATATTACAAGTTACCTTCCTTTTGATAGACGCTTTGTTCATACAGTAGAACCACCCAAGACAAGCCAATAACAGTCCAAGATAGTGGGGGTTACGTTCTACTTGATAGTAAATGAAATTGAGCTCGATTTACACGACAAACGTTTTATGGCACGCGCGGCACCCCTAATTCTGTGCACGCGGACCCATTATTTTTGGCACAACAACGTAATTATCATCGTGTGAACAGCAAATTTGTTGGCCTGATAGGGTTGTCGTTCCCAATATAATCGGTCCACGTGTCAAGATTTAGGGCTGTCGTGCCACAAAATGGTTGTCGTGTAACTCTGGCTTGAGTGAAAAATAGTCCAACAGATCCATGCAAGAATCCATTGTAATATAAACTAAGATACCTGATCTTTTTATCAGACGAATATATCATTCATTCTAAACGTCCTAAAACACAACGATTTCGTGGATGGAGCGGTCACCACGGACTTCATTCATGAAAACCCAGACCTTTTCAAAGTCGTAAGAAGTCAAAATCGAGCTCAGAAGCTTCTACAATACCTTGGGAATGTGATGGTTAATGGACCTGTTACACCGCTTGCAACAGGGCTGAAGCCGACTAAAGATGAACCCAAGCTCCCTGAGGTAAGAAAGTACGTTATGGCATTGGAAATTTGTTGGTAGCCTATGAACAGGCTCCCCCTCCCCTCCCCTCCCCTCCCTTCCCCCTCCCCTAAGAGCCTGTGCACAGATTAATTTGTTGGACTCGTGATCAAGCGTTCGCGGAGGGGGATGGAGGGGGAGAGAGGGTGGAGAGTGGAAAGGAGAGCGGGTAATGAATGCACTGCCGGGGAAAGACCTCCCATATATTTTGGTCGGAGATGATCGGCTGGAATTTTAATTGCCACGCCTAATAGGTAACAATAGGTATGGCTCGAGTTATTTTAACCTCTAAAGGGTACGATTAAAACATGCAGCATGATCTCAATCGCGTCTCATGGTCTGATCTCAATCTTATTTGTTATACCTTCAGGTACCTCTAGAAAACCAGAACTCGTACCTTCGTCCAAGAGGTTACCGTGATCTGTATCTCCAAGAAGGTCCAGAAGGTTTTGCGCGGGCTGTTCGTCGAACCAACAAACTACTTTTGACCGATACGACGTTCAGAGATGCTCACCAGTCCCTGCTAGCAACACGTGTTAGGACACATGACATGATGAAGATTTCACCCTTCGTCTCGCACTACTTTGCCAATGCATACAGTTTAGAGTGTTGGGGAGGTAGGTGCACGGTTAACAATCTTTAGCCTCCTCTTTTGGGTATTGGGTTTCCTGTGTTCTCTATCAACAACACTTGAAACCCAATACAAATTCTGGGATTACAAAGCAGAGGCCTGCAGAGGAGGCTAAACAATCTTATATCTCATGACTTTTTGGGTTTACGGTAAACGCGAACTCGCCTTCGCGTTGAAAGGGTAACGCCAGACGGAAGAAAAGCAGGCCACGTGATCACCGCCCTCCGTCTGTCGTCTGCTGTTTTGCTGTTGTACGTAAAGCTTAAACTTCTGTTATAAATGCTTTCACGCCCCACTTTTCAAAGCCACGTGACTTCTTCAAAACGTCACGTGACTGATTCTAAGAGTGCTTGTCTTTACGGGATGTGGACACATCCGGGAGAAACTACGTAGCACGAAGTTGACAATAGAAAACAATAGATTTTTTGAATACATTACACCAATTGAGTGCTATGTAGGTTTCCCCGGACACATCCACATGTGTTTTTCTCTATGATTTTCACACAGGCGCAACGTTTGACGTAGCACTACGATTTCTATACGAGTGTCCCTGGGACCGACTGGCCAAGCTTCGCGAGCAAATTCCTAACATTCCATTCCAGATGTTACTCCGTGGCGCCAATGCCGTTGGCTACACCAGCTATCCCGATAATGTAGTCTTCCAGTTCTGTCAGAAAGCCAAAGACTATGGCATGGATATATTTAGAGTTTTTGATTCTTTAAACTACTTACCGAACTTACAGGTAAAAATTTCTTGACTCTAGATTGAGGAAGTTTTAAGACCATTTTTTTGAAAATCTACCTTATCTTCGTAAATTGATAGTATAATAATTAATGGTACCATCGAGCAAATTGCTTTATAGTTTTTGGGTCTATTTTGATGCCCAATATAGCGTGGTGCTATTGTAAATCCATTTCTAACGTACTGCACAGATATGCTACTTTATACATACTAGATATACAGTGGTTTCGTGTGGAATACCGTGGAGTATTCCACGAGTCATTTGTATTAGCATACACACGAGCCTTTAGACGAGCCTTTAGGCATGGTATGCCACGAGAAACCATTGTATAACTGTTTTATCCCGCACCATCGAAAATACATCCAGTTACTGCAATGTCTAATAGGAAGTTCAATACCGCCGAATATACAACGGCTTTCCCGCTTTTTGATTGGCCGTATTTTCTATGGTGTGGGTTGTTTAACAAATAGATTCTATTTTTCCGTGCGTCTGTACTCTAATCGATGCACAGATGATGTCAAAATGTGGTGAGAACAAAAAAGTACGCCACGAGACGAAGTCGAAGTCTATCTGTTTTATATAATATTTATCGAAACATTCCAACCAATCAGAGCGCGCGTAAGATTCGATGACGCCATCTATGTGTGTGTACTCTAATCACACATGGTTGTTCGACCAATCAGAGCGCGCGTAATATGCCAATTAATATATAAAGCTTGATATCTATACTAACGTGTACATACTTACTTACACAGCTTGGTATAGACGCTGCAGGGCAGGCAGGTGCGATAGTCGAGGCCGCCATCTCCTACTCTGGTGACGTGAATGACCCATCTCGTACCAAGTATGACATTGAATACTATATGAATTTAGCTGCAGAACTGGCGAGATCTGGTGCGCATATACTCTGCATTAAGGTATGATAAGCTCTGTGTTAAAGTGTGTAAATGATAGGTAGTATATCAAAACCAACACCACCCCAGACAGCCCCACTGACCCCACCCCACCCCACCAGTTTTGTCTCTTTGGTCCACTACTTTGTCTTGGAACTTTTGGATGATTTTCAGCTGAGGTTCACTTCTCGACACACGCCCGTGGTTACTTCTCTGGCCCTATGACAACCGTTTAGCATTCCGATAAAGTTCCCGGGTTGTTCTCAAAGTGTACGCTCTTTCGTAGTTTCGTTTTCTGTCAATTGTGGTTTATTTAGGCTTAAGTTTTGTTTTCACGTAAATACATGTACCCGTAGTTTAATGTGCCTGAGTCTTTCTCGAAACAGCAAGCCGCAGACTGGATCAGTGATTTTGTCACAAACACCACAGTTTGCACGGCAATCAGGCTTAATTCAAGGTTTCCTATGTCCTATTGTAGTTTGTATTAACCTTTTTGTTTTCCATCAAGGACATGGCGGGTCTACTCAAACCCAAATCTGCTACCCTCCTTGTCGGTGCTCTTCGTGCCCAGTTCCCCAAACTCCCCATCCACGTCCATACTCATGATACCTCGGGAGCAGGAGTTGCTTCAATGTTGGCCGCGGCGGAGGCTGGTGCTGATGCTGTCGACGTTGCCGTGGATTCCATGTCGGGTATGACATCACAACCTAGCATGGGTGCTATTGTTGCTGCTTTAGAAAGAAGCGATCTTGACACAGGTATCCCGAATTGTGTTTCTTAATTTTTTTCTGATCAGAAGATACATTAACTGTATTGGTACTACAAGAGTACGTAAAGGTTATGATAAATCTACTCGCAGGCTCTCTCCACAAGGCGTGGGAGACGTTTTGGGGAGGGGACGGGAGGCAAGGTCTGAAGAGCGGAGGAAGCACAATGTCGCTGTCCCTAAAAAGCCATCAGTTCAATTTTCTAAAATTATTTCCTCTTTAATCTTGAAAGACGTGGTTCCGATGGACAGTCTCTTTGATGTCAGCAGCGAGTTTACCTCTACTCTCCATAGTGATAATCTGTTCACCTCGTGCCGTACCCTGGGAGCCAAACCTCTGGCACCCAGCGTACTCGTGCCGGATCTCTAAGTTTAATTTCTTTCTGGTTTCCTTGCATTCCAGGCATTCCTCTTCATAGTGTCCATGAATACAGTGCCTACTGGGAACAAACAAGGTTGTTATACGCTCCATTTGAGTGTACTGTGACAATGAAAAGCGGTAATGCTGACGTCTATGAGAACGAGATCCCAGGAGGACAGTACACCAACCTACACTTCCAGGCTTACAGTCTTGGACTAGGCGATAAGTTTTCAGAGGTCAAAAAGAAATATACAGTTGCTAACCAGTTACTAGGAGATTTGATCAAGGTAAGAGACAAATCAAGAGAGGGAAGGGAAGGAAATGAATTCAAGTACGGTGCAATTAGATTTGGTAATTAAGGTGGCTTAGTCTGACAAAGCAGTCATAATCTGGGAGTACCTAAAATCCCTTACTAAAGAATACCTTTCCTTCAGAATATCTCTCCTTTGACTAGACAACCGCCTGGCTTGTTACTGAATTGTTATTTTGGAAGCATAAATAACAAGGACAGTCTTTAGTGTTCCCTATGGCAAATAGCGAGAAAGGAGAGAAAGGGCGCGATGTTTGATGGGTATTTCTGATGACATCATCTTTCATTACCAGGTTACCCCCACCTCTAAGGTCGTCGGAGACTTGGCTCAATTCATGGTCCAAAATAAACTTGATGAAAGAGACGTGATGGCTAAAGCAAGCGAGCTTGACTTTCCTTCGTCTGTTGTTGAGTTTATGCAAGGTTATCTTGGTCAACCTTATGGAGGTTTTCCTGAACCTCTCAGATCACAGGTAGGTAGTTGCAATGGGTTACGACTGTAGATGTCCACCTGGGAGATATTCGATGGTTGAATACGGTTTTCGGACCTTTTTTTGGTCATCTATTTTCTATATCCACTATTTTCTGTAATTCGTTTTATGATAGTTGTTTAACAAACAGATTCTATTTTTCCTTGCGTCTGTACTCTAATAGATGCACAGATGACGTCAAAATGTGGTGAGAACAAAAAAATACGAAGACGGAGTCAAGTGGCGTGACTGTTGTTCTCACCGTAACTGTTGTTCTCACCACATTTTGACTTCTTCTGTGCATCTATTAGAGTACAGACCAACTAAAAAAAAGAATCTATTTGTATTTTATATAGCCCGAAACATTTCAACCAATCAGAGCGCGCATAAGATTCAGTGACGTCATCTATGCGTGTGTACTGTAATCACACACGGTTCTCGACCAATCAGAGCGCACGTAATATGGCAATTATTATATAATATGCAATCTCTGCCATCATCATCACCACTGTTGTCCGTGCAATAATATGCTTGAAATCTCAATATTTTGCATCAACTCTGTTCTAAATAACTGTATTCATAGTTCTCTATTACAATATTTAGATTGTTAAAGATAAACCTGTTATAGAAGGACGACCAGGCGAGTCCCTGGAACCTCTCGACTTCGATGGTCTCAAAACAAATCTACAGACTGACTATGGTAAATAATATCATTAAAAGCATCCCGGCCCTCCAGTTTGTGCCCAGCACCCCTCCCCCTCCCCTCACCTCCCCTCACCTCAGCTCCCCTCCCCTCCCCTCCACCGTGTCACTCTTGGCCCATGTAAGCCTTCACTAACTACTAATCAATAATTTCGTTTTCCAGGGGAAGATGCGATTAGAGATGTTGACGTTCTAAGTGCTGCTTTGTACCCTAAAGTGTTCAACGATTATATGGTGTTTAAAGAGGAATTCGGACCTGTTGAAGGTCTGCCAACAAGACTGTTCTTTTCTGGGCCCGAGATTGGGGAAGAGTTTCAAGTTGAAATCGAGGTAATTACTGCGGTTTTCGATATTCTGCGAACTAGGTCCGACATTGAAACGTCAACCGCCAATTTGCGTTTTTTGATTGTGTCAATAAAAACTCCGAACATTGCCGAACAGTTTCCGAGACTCCTCCGACAAACACCGTACAGCGAGATTTTCAGGAGATTGTCGACCCGAAGAGCTTGCTTCTGTTTGTACCTCTCTATGTTCGGGGTATGTTCGCTTTTGTTCAGAGTTGTTGTCAGACGGACGGAAAAATGCATATTGGTGGTTGGCGTTTGAAAGTCAGAGTTCGCAAAAGTTCTAAAACCGCAGTAAGTCATTTGTGGTTGTGCGTCATTAGAGTATAAACTGCACTTGTGTAACAGTGGTATATGGCCCCCACCCGTCCCCCAACACACACACACCATCCCCTACCCTATACCCCGGAACCAACACAGAGATGGATACTTCCCTAGGAAATGGATACGATTCGAGCCATAACCGGACTGTGAACAATGTCTAGCTGATCGTTGAATTTTGAATTATTCATTCGCATCCCTCTTTTTAGTGTCCGGCATGTTTTATTGCTAGTTACTACTTCCTAAAGTGCTAGTTGAAGTGCAAATAGCTTAAAATTTTACCTCATTCACCACCACGCAATAGCCAGAAGTTTTATCCACTTACAAGGAGAAAGGATGACACAGTTGTTTAGTGCGCGGCTTCGGTGAATAGGTCAAAGTTCGACTCCCAGTCACCACGCATCCTTGTTTCGACTTCTTTCCATTCCGTGTGGCTTTAGTTAACTTTAAATACCCGTAAAACAGAGCACTGATGCAAAGAGGGGGTAAAGGCGCACCCTTCGAACGCTTTGTACACGAGCCACGGGCTCGAAAGAATTGGACAACCACTCCCCGCTCTTTCAAAGTAAAATAAATTACCTTACCCTTTTTTACCTTTATGGCTTCACACGACGCTTACATCGTTTACATAGTGTACGATGATGCACAATATTACAGCCGAGAAAGGATTCTATTTCATGTTATGCATTTCCATCGTTTCTAGGCAGGAAAAGTCTTGAACCTCAAAGTACTGGCCATCAGCGATCTTCATCCTAACGGGATGAGAGAAGTGTTCTGTGAGATGAATGGACAGTTGCGTTCTGTTATGGTGCAAGATAAAAGCGCTACCAAGGTTTGTGTTGGTTTTGTTAAGATTTGTCTTGTGCTACCCTGCGAGAAGAGGCTCCTTTTCACCTTCCCCCTGGAGAAGAAAGGCAGGAAAACCTGTTTTCTTCCTTTTCTCTTTAGAGGGAAAAGTAGAAGGAAGCTTCGCTTGTAGAGTAGTCTTGTGTTGCAAGTAACGAACAATAATCCTCTTCAGCTCACATCAGTCTAATCTTAATGTGCAACTTCAGTTTTCTTTCCTTCCTTATCTCCTTTCTTTCGTTTTTTTTTTTTTTTTTTTTTTTTCTATCCAGTTGATTTGTATTAGTTCATCGTAGTGATTTCCCGTTGATGTTCTTTCTTACCATTCCTTCCATCCTTTTTCCTTTTCCCTTGACCGTCTTTTCGCTCACCCAATGTTTCATTCTTTTATGTATTCTTCCTTCCCTCAATTCCAACCTTGGATTTTCCCTTGTATTACGTTGTCAACGTAGCCTGGCTGTGCTCAATTGTTTATCGACTGCTGCCCTTTCCTCCCTTTAGACTCTAGTCCTCCGTCCCAAGGCCGACAAGACCGTCAAAGGCTCCATCGGTGCCCCAATGCCTGGTAAAGTGGTTGGAATCCGTGTTAAAGAGAACGAGGTCGTCAAAAAGGGGATGCCTTTGGTCGTACTTAGCGCTATGAAGATGGAAACGAACGTCTCATCGCCGTGTGACGGAACAGTAAGGAAGATATCCATAGCACTGAACAATGACGTAGAAGCAGGAGATTTGCTAATAGATGTAACACCATCCTAATAGTGACGTCATATTAACCTATGACGTCATACCGACCTATGACGTCATATTTTCTTACAAGCAGATTTACTCATGGATATGGTACCATCCTCATAATGTCGTTATACTCGTACGCTTATGACGTCATAAGCACTTAGTCAATAGACATCGCAGGGACACCTTGATAATTGTGGTCCAACTTATAGGAGAATACATAAAAACAGACTTTAAAAAATGATAGATATGGCGTACTGGCTAAAGAATTTTTGATATAAATATGTTGCGTAGCCTGGCTGTGCTCAGTTGTAGGTTCGAAAATTTAGCACAAAAATTAAACACTAGAAATGACTCATTCGTAAAACTACAGAAGTAAAAGACGGAAAAGAACGTATAATTTATTTTTAGAGGTACCAGAACCCACTGTTGTCAAATTATCATACCGACTAGGATAGGTAACTTATCAAATCATATTCAGGTTTAGGTATAAAATTAATAATGATGTTAACAATAATAAAATGTTCAAAACGACTAAGTCATAAGTGTACGTCTAACACCCATTATAACCATGCCCTGCGAGAAGAGGCAACTGTCCTCCCTCTTCTACGAAACAAGAATTGCCTCTGCTTGAAGGGTATAGAGGCTTTGCACCATCACGTGACGGCAGCCAAGACAGGAGGCAGCGTATCAAGCTTTTGCCTATTGTTCGGTTGTCATTTGGCGAAAACAATAGAGCCATTCACGCTTCACAAGTTTCATGTTCGGTACATGGCTTCGGGGGCCTTTCGATAGACGTCATTAACGCTCGTTAAGCACTCGCAAAAAGACAAAAAGTTCCCAACCCTGGTGGGCGAAGGACGATTTTGTCCTTCTCAATGGAGACAAAAAATTGACTTACCATACCGGACGCAGTGGTTTTTGATTCTTCGCATGAAACCAAAATATTACTAATCCGAAGTTAAGAAAGATCTGTTTATAATTTTAGCCAGTTGTTTATAATTTTAAGACTACAATATTAACAAACACCAGTTTACTTTAGAAACGTTTTGGTTGAATCTCCTAATAAACATCTTACACAAGAATTTTTCAAAGTCTTTTTAGTCTGTTGTATTCGAAACATTCAAGCGCCACAAGTAAAGTGTCTACCAACTGAACTGAAGAGTTTTGACACGGTTGTCAAGTTCTTGTTGATAGTTTCGCTTGTCAAAAAATCCAGCAAAAGTTTCATTTCAATAACTGTCTGAAATAAACAGAAACATATCCCTCGTGGAATAGCAGAAAGTATTTTTCTTTCTCTCAAACATCCAAACAACAGATATGAAATCAACAGTTGACGAAAATCGGAAATCTGCCAAGAAGTGTTTTGACACGGTTGTCAAGTTGTTATTCATAGCTTCGCTTGTCAAAAAATCCAGCAAAAGTTTCATTTCAATAACTGTCTGAAATAAACAGAAACATAACCCTCGTGGAATGACAGAAAGTATTTTTCTTTCCCTCAAACATCTAAACGACAAATATGAAGTCAACATGCAGTTGATGAAATCTGCCAAGAAGAGTTTTCTGAGTTTTGAAGGTTGTCAAGTTGTTGTTTATAGTTTCGCTTGTCAAAAAATCCAGCAAAAGTTTCACTTAAATGTTTTTAAATCAGAAGCATATTCTTTGTGTATTTTAGTTTGTTTTTTGGTTTTGGCTTCACAAGAATATAAACCGTAGATATAACGTTAACAGTTGGTGAGATGAACTGATCTACCAAGAAGAGTTTTGACACGGTTATCAAGTTGAGTTGTTTATAGTTTTGCTTGTCAAAAATCCCGTATCAAATGTTTACCTCGATCGATTGGAACTGTTTGGAATCTCTTTAGAAGCAAACAGAAACGTACCTGTTGTTAAATGTTACAATCAAAAGTCTACATAGAGATATGAAGTCAACAGTTGGTGAAAGACTATAGAAGAAGAGTTTTCGGACACACGATTTGTCAAGTTGTTTTTGTAGTTTCGCAGCTAAAAAAAATCTAACAAAAGTTTCACTTTAGTAAAGAACTATTTGGAATTTCTAAATAGACAGAAACATATCACTCGTGAAATGTTATAAAAATTCATTTCATGAACAAAGAGTTTTATTTACTGAGAGTACGTTGCCTCAGTGCATGTCAATTATCAACGAACAGGGGCTCCCTTAGCAGTACAAAAAAATATTCTCCAGGGTCCTCTATGTTTGGATGAATTTTATCGCCTCCCCCCACGGGAGGTAATTGTCACTTATTCGGATTACTCATTCGGAAAACTCTACAGCTCATTTGCATACTCGGCTGATGTGTCACGGTGATTAATTCTATTGTACTCCGCTAACAAAAGATCTCCAAATAAGGTCATTTTTGGAGTCCCAATGACAACCGAAAGCTTGATACGGGAACAATAGAGTCTGGACTAATCTGGTTTACTTGAGAAAGAGTTCAGTTTCAAAGGGGAAAAAGACTATTGTTGTGCCTCTTGTCATGGCTGCCAACACGTGGTGGTGCAAAGCCTCTGTTATTACTATGGATCAAGAAAAATCCATACGACTTCCTAGCTTCTCAAATTCTCATGTCTCCAATGTTTTGTTCTGCAATCCAAAAATGTAGTCAACTGTTACTACTTAATTAAGTGAAGGCGCTGTTATGCGGTGCAAGATTTTCTGAAACTCGTCTAGCAATAGCGTTGCGAAAGTTGCACGAACCATATTAACCATTGCAACGTGTTCCATACCGTGTATCACGCAAAATCGTTGGCAGAAAAGAAGACGATTGCGCCTATGAAGCAAGTTTCAGAGAAAAAATTGCACTGTGTAACAGCACCTTAAAGAATATGAAGC
The DNA here is from genome assembly GCA_029948255.1 of Telmatactis stephensoni. Taxonomy (NCBI): domain Eukaryota; kingdom Metazoa; phylum Cnidaria; class Anthozoa; order Actiniaria; family Isophelliidae; genus Telmatactis; species Telmatactis stephensoni. The sequence continues at coordinate 105,832 of JALIZF010001793.1, forward strand.
AAAAATATAGAGTTTATGAGAGTCTCATTCGACCAGTCGAAAAGTGTTGGCATTGGGTATCCTGTGGATGATTATTGAGCCTGCGAGCTAAATATGCAGCAGTTTTACCGCGCGCAAATGACGTCATTACTGATTGTTACGTAGGTTTCTAATTGCAAGCTTTGACAGCGTTTCGCTTTACCTGGAAGTCTTCAGTTTTTAGTTGTAAAAAATCAGTGATTATGAGTAATTGTGTCCAAACGTCTCACCAACCTTGCAAACTGTAGCTGGTTCTCCTGTCAGTAGAAATTGAGGAAGCATGGGGCAGTGCGTCCTATCAAAGCTCAGCATCACGGTGGATAGACCAAATAGTGTCTCCTCTGTGTCTAGTTTATCTCCAAGCGGATCCCTCTATGATATTTTCAGTTCATCCACTGGGGACACACTATGTGACTCCATGGGCTTCAAGAAAGATCTAATGTTGACAGAAGAAGCTATTTTGTTCGAGCCTGAGCTGAAAGAGGTGGAACTCACCTCCAATGAACAGAATAAAGAAGTTGATATGTTAAAGTTAGGCCATGCTTATGGAGGTGTTGGCCTCGGTAAAGAGGTGGAGCTCAAACCTGTTGAAGCGAATACAGAACCAACTGACGAATGCGGCCAACGACCCGAGGCCAGTCAAGAGCGTTGCGCAAAGCGTGGTCTTGGGACTTTACAAGCAAAGAATGCTAAAGCGATGGAAGAGACTGAAGTGTTAGAGTTAAGCGACACTCACAACGAGAAAAACAATGCCAAAAAACATGTAAGATTTAACGACGAAGTTGAAGTGTTTATTTTGCCCAACGAAGAGGTAGAGGTCTGCGATGCCATTGAGAAGAAATTGATTGAGGAAATTGAGATGGAATACGGAGTTTATATGATGATATAACAAAGCGCTAATTTGTTCGACGAAGAGGTAGAAGTCTTCGATGCAATCGATAAGAAATTGATTGCGGAAATTGAGATTGAAGAAGGATCGGAGTTTATATGATGATATAAAAAAGTGTTTATTTTGCCCGACGAGGAGGTACATAGAGGTCTGCGATGAATCGATAAGAAATTGATTGAGGAAACTGAAATTGAATCCGGCCGAGTTTATATGATATAACAAAGTGTTCAATTTGTCCGACGAAGAGGTAGAGGTCTGCGATGCCATGGATAAGAAGTTGATTGAGGAAGTTGAGATGGAATACTAGTTCATACCATGATCAACAAAGGTACGAAATTTTAGATAAAACAAATGGGCGATGAAATAATGTTATTTCCTTAAAATTATATTTGCTTCAGAATTACAGGCGAGGCAAAGGGCTGTGGAAGCGCACGACCAAACTAGTGTGGTTGAATTTGTTGTCGTTGTTCATTTGGACAGGCGGACATTCTTGAAGCAGGTTAGTTATTGCTCTAAGATCTCCTCTGCATATTAGGCAAGCGCGATAGTTCATTTGTGTAGATCAATATGCAGTAATGCTTTAATCCTTCAACAAAACTTGCATGCCGATGTCTTGTGGAGGAGAGTGGTCGGTAATTATCAATTATATATATTTGGTATATTGCGAGCGTTCTGACTGGTCGAGAACCGTGTGAGATTCAATTCGACTTCTCCTGGAACATTTTTTTCTTCTCACCACGTCTGACGTCTTACGTGTATCCGTTAGAGTATAGACGCACAGAAAATAAAATTTATCTGTTTATATATATACAAATTTTCCAGCCAATCAGAGCGCGCACGAAACATTTTGTGACGTCATCGGTTTGTCTATGCTGTAATAACACACGGTTCTAGACCAATCACAGCGCGCGTGATTATTGTGCTTGAATAAAGTTTAATTCTGAGAACTGTTCCTTTCAGCTGGCTTTATTAAACCAGCTTTGGCTACTCAAGAATATCGCATGTTCTTTAGAAGAATGTAAAAAATTGTGCCATTTGGACCATCGATCCATCTCAGAAAATGTCAAGAATTCCACGAGTTAATTACAAACACGACGCATTTAATTTGACACTGAACACACCCACTAGTTGTCAAACGATATGATTACAAAGGATACGGAAGTAGATACGGATATCAACGAAAAGATATGTATATAGATAGGTACACATACGCAAGATCAAGAATTTGGGTTTGTGATCACTTGGGTTTGGCATGACTTACAACAATGATCATCCGCGCTTGATGATTTAGCATGGCATCTACTAGTTGTAAGTAGATGCATGACTAGAAAGGAAACTGTGAATTTATGTATACAGATACGGAAGAAAGATTACTTTACATAAATAAGTATAGGTACATCGAGATAATGCGTTTTCTTGGCTGGCATGGGAAGCCTAATAGGAGGCCGTGTTCTGCAGGGGGTAGCCATAACCTTCCCCCAAATTTGTCATAGTCTCGGTACGCCAGCGGTATTCTTTGCTCCCTCTCGAGCGTCCACCAAGTTCTTGGGTCCATATAGAGCGAACTTTTGCAATAAAATATTTTTTAGGCCGACGAAGCTGATGGCTTAGCGTAACCTCTAGGAACAGTGGTCTCTTGTATCTTAGCATATAGGTCCTCATTGCTAACATACTGTTGCCGTTTGATGTTCAGCTTGATTTAGAGACAATGACTATGGAAGACATAGAAGAAGATTTCACACAGGATAGGATCAACCCACGGCGTTCATGTGCAACAAGGGCATTGGTATTAACGTTGGAATGAAACTGATACAGTCAAAATCCTGCAGGAAAGTGAACTTAGCCGGAAAACACTTAAACAGCTGCTATACGGGCTGTACAGAAAAAAAAACTTTATTTCACTAGTCTTCACATATAAAGTGCACATGAAAAACGCTAAATGAACAGATATTATCTCGGCAAGATTGATTAAAAAATATACATATTGGGATTGTAAGTGGTTAATGAGAGTTGATAAAATCAACCATGAACTATGTTATTATTGCCACAGCTTCAGAAAAACTCGGAAAAGTTCTAAAATATGCATGGAGAAAATCTTTCCTACGTCATACTATCTGTGTATAACTCATGCTCAGCTAAATTGCATTGTTCAGTGAACTTGATTACATATCTCCAATGTTTGCATTTCGGTCACTTATGGATAAATATCGGTAACTTGTGCGTAAATATGCTAAAACATTTAGTGTGCTTGACTATACATGTCTTAAATGTTTGACTATCGATCACTTAAACCTGTAAGACTCAGATTTTCCATGGTCGTCCATCTGAAAAAAAAAGAAAAGAACTTTATTTCGGCAAACAAAGTTTCCCATATACTACATCATTAAAAAAATGCAAAAAAGTTGTTTTTTCTCGTGTAAGACGTGTAATATATAGAGGAGTTGAAGTACTCCCTGAGTTATAGTAAGAATGTTTCGCATAACTTTAGACGATTCGGTACGTTCCGAAGTTCGTTCGGCCGAAGTTCGATACGTACTTCGGAATCTTGTGCAAACTCGGAAAATGGTTATAGAATCAAGTTCTTGATTCAAGCTAGTCATGACAAACTTCATTTTGGTAATCAAATTGCAAGCTTCCTTAGGCAGAACACTTTCTCGCTTTGAAATGAAACTCATTCTCAGAGCAAACCTCCGGTTTCTAATAGGAAGTGAGTTCGCCAACAAAGTTCATTGTGAACTTCCAAAGTACGATTTGAACTTCGAAACCGCTTCAAAACAAACACTCCATCCTCCAGTTAGCGTTAGATAAGAGACTCCGGCCTCGGATATGCTGATTGATGATTGCTCTAAGACTTTCAAAAGAATGCGAATACATTATAGCTGGTCATACGTTTGGGCTTATAATTGCGCTGTATAACTCTTTCAAAGTTGCTCACTCCTTGTAGAGTTATATAATTTCATTTCACTACTAAAGTCAAAACCTAGTACTTACTCCATCAGTCGCAAGAAAAGCACGGGATCCCCGAAAGCGTTATTTTTCCCCTACAGCATCGTTGACGCTTCAAGTGGTAGCAGCGTCCTCCACAAATTCCAAAACCGAGGGGGCAGCAGTTGCGTGATTTGGGTACAACTTTTCTTCCGTAACAGCATTTCTGGGTTCTGGGATTGTAGCACTTACCACTACAGATTCCAAATCCGCGTCGACAGCAGTTGCTTGATCGGGGTTCAATTCGTCTTCCCTGACAGCATCTCTGGCTTTTTCGATGGTAACATCTTCCGCCACAAAGTCCAAATCCAGGCGGGCAGCATCTTTGTGATCGCGGAATCGGCCTTTCGCCGTTACAGCATCTGTAGCGATGTGGATTGTAGCATTTACGGTTGCAGATTCTCCAGCCATGCGCACAGCACAGTCCATACTTGGGAATGATTCTACCTTCACAGCATTTGTGGTGATGTGGATTGTAGCATCTACGGCTACAACTTCTCAACCCACGGGAGCAGCAGCGTGCAAACTGGTGAATGAGTCTGTTGTGACAACATTTTTGGTGATGTGGGTTGTAGCACGTACGGCCGCAACTTCTCCGTCCACGGGAACAACACTTTGCATTCTTGCCAATGAGTCTGTCGTGGCAGCATTTGTGACGATGTGGGTTGTAGCATGTACGGCTGCAAATTCTCCATCCACGGGAACAGCACTTTGCATTCTTGCCAATGAGTTTGTTGTGGCAGCATTTGTGACGATGTGGGTTGTAACATGCACTGCCGCAAATTCTCCATCCACGGGAACAGCACTTTGCATTCTTGCCAATGAGTCTGTTGTGGCAGCATTTGTGACGATGTGGGTTGTAGCATGTAAGCAGGCCGCAACGTCTCCATCCACGTGAACAGCAACGTTGAAACTGGTAAATGAGTCTGTTGTGACAGCATTTGTGGTGATGTGGGTTGTAGCATTTGTTATTTCCACAAAGGTGCAGACCTCGATTGCAGCATCTACGTCTTTTGGACATGATACTGCCATGACAACATTGCTGTTTGGATGGTCGATAGCATTTACCTTTGCACTTGTGTGAACAGCCACACAGCGTTGCCTTTCCAACGATCTTTCCTTTGCAGCATTTCTGTTTGTTTGGATTTAAGCATTTGTTTTGGCAGGCGTGCTTGCAACAGCGCCATGGTCGTTTAATGACTTTCTTTTTGCAGCACTGCTGATTCCATGGATTGTAACATTTATTGTTACATTTGTATTTGCAGACTTTCTTTTCGAAATTTGGATCTGAAATAGCAAGGAACCTCGATTTAAAATGGACACCAAGAAGAAGACAAATGGCCGTAATCAGTATAGAAATGTCCGTTTTATAGAAGAATAAGTTTCATTTACAAGAAACTGATCTATTGAGATTCCAACTGTCGAGACATAGACGGCGACTTGTCGGTTATAGCGAGGTGGTCGTATTATGGAAGTTTCCGAAAGCAGACGTTCTACTGTACTGACTTAGAGTTCATCTTTCTATAGCTACAGAAGTACCTCAGTCTAATTAAGAATGACATCTGCATAATACGAACACCTCTTTATAACAGACAGGCCTCCAGTTGCACGAAGGGCCGGTAAATAGGGCTATCCGCTATAGATAATTCCTCGTCCAGTGGATAAAATGATGGAGTTAAACCTCCATAAAACTTACACCTCTCTTTATTATAGACACTTTTCTTCGGCCTTTTTGTGTCCGCTTTTAACATCTTTCACTATACATCAGGATGAATTACAACAGGTGGAATATAATACGGCCTTTTTGTTAGATCTATAAAATGCAGACCTAGTTCTATGACATGTTAACATTACCTCAATATAAAGAACGGATCGACACCTCTATATATGTTGGACTCTATATTTTCGGTGGGTGGTTAATTGCGTTAGCCCCGGATGTACGATGCAACTTTATCTGCAACATGCGTGCAACGTGTCCACCCTTGCAGTGTTCTGGGCAATGTTGCGCGACCTTTAACCTGTAACTGCTGCGCGCATCAACCGTTGCAGGGATGAATACACGGTGCAACACAGTGTTGCGTGCAATGTTTGCTGAAAAAAGTTGCAAAAATTTGCCCTTTAGAGAGGTTTCAACTATATTACTCAACTTCTTGTGCTACCTTGATAATTGAAATCTTTGACTTCAGCCTCATTCTCATCATTATCATTTGTATGATCATCAGAATCACGTTTTCTATATTTCTCTGCATCAGGATAGAATATGTCTACTGGTTTATCCAAATTATCATCGTCATCATTAAGGAAAGCGTCCAATTTTCTCTTGACATCACCATCAACAGCTTCGTCGTCATCGATGTCAGAATTATCGTGATCAACAACACTTTTGCCTACTCCTTCGACATTTCCTTCTAAAATCAACAGAATAAGATTAATTTAACAGCAATTCAAAATATAGTCATTATATATATACAGCATATGATGATCACATCAAGGACAGTAGCTAACGCCGGAAATCTAAGCTAAATAGCTGTTTATATATGAAGGCAAGTTGTCCCTGGTCAGTGAAGGCCGCAAGGATGAAGGAGCAAGGATTTCAGGGGCAAGGATGGCACAGTTGGTTAGTATGCGGCCTTCGGTGCATGCGAGAGGTCCCTAGTCCTGACCTCGCATCCTTCAGTGTTTCGACTTCTTTCCTTTCTGTGTAGCTTTAGGTAGCTTTAAATACCCTTAAAACGGATGGATAGAGGGGGTAAAATGAGCGCCGGCCGTCTGCTTCCTAGAAGATTAGCTCAGCTAAAGGAGCTACCGACGTTAAACAAGGTCCTTTACCTCTACCTTTAATTACATAATGCCTCTAGACAGTGCTTGAAGAAATACAGCCAAAAGAAAACATAAAAATCCTATTTGCGAGCAAATACCATTCCATAAATTTGAAAACGTAACGCTTCTTTTTGTTTTCCGGTTTCCAACCTCAGAATGACAGATATTTACAAAGCAATACAAAGCATAATATTTATTTCAGGGAACTATCTAGCTATTGTTACTCCATGAAACAAATTTTGTGAACTAAGGGATTATTAATGACTTTTGAATCTCGATGTGTTGAGGTTAACTTTTGCAAAAATTCGGCTCGTGAATTAGCTTTATGATCACCGAGAAATCACGCAATTTTGCCACGCCCTTCAAATGGTCGCCAAGCGTTAGAGGTCTGGCACCCAGTGACGTAATCTGTATGTAAATGAAGGAACCAATCACTCCGTCGTAGCTATAAACTGAGATTTACGGCTCTGTGTTAATTGCCGAAGTTCTTGTCTCTTGGCAAAATTGTTCACAGTTATTAGAGTGCTTACAATATATCCGTGAAAAAGTTAGCAAACTAAATTGTACTAAATAGCGCGAAATCCTTTGTTTTCTATCGTTTAATTAGTGCAAATTAGTGCAATTTCTTCCAAAGTTTTTCACGGATATATTGTAAGCACTCTATAGACAAGAAATGACATTGATATACAACAATCAAATTATAATCGTGCTTGGATAGAAATTCCGATTATATCGATCAGAAATAGGCTAAATATTCAACAAGAATGCCAATTCATTTTCATTTTCATGATGCATAAGCCAGCATATCAATATGTTATTTATCAATTAACAATTCTTTGACGTCTTAGCGTTTTTTCATCGGACCGTGACTTTTGAGCTAGTGCTTTAACAATAACAGAATAAACTATATGCAAGTTGAGCATTTTTAAAAAGCATATCAGATCAATGGTCTTATCATTATTTTTTGGGGGGAGGGAAGCAAGTTAAAATTGCAAGTTAAAATTGAGCTAATGTAGAATACCGTTCCTCATATGACATTTAAAATTCTGGTACAGTTCTTTAGATTTCTAAGCTCTTAGTTTTAAATGTTAGTTCTTACTGCTCAGCTAGAGTCAGAATTCTAGCCAAATCCCTTCGCCCGGGGGAAGGGGGGTAATCAATTACCTTTTTTCATATCATCAGTTTCACCAAAGAAAAGGTGCCATTTATATAACTTTCATTGAAAACGATACAGTTTCCCCTACCCTCAGAGATATACTTCAAACCATAAAATCCCTACCGTTTATACATCCCTCCATTCTGAAAAAAGTGCTGAGCCCTTTCATTTGTGCTAATTCCTCGTATAGTCGATTATACCTCCCCCCCCCTCCCAAAGGGGTGTCTTGTTATTGATATTGCTCTGATGGACGAACTGAAACGTATCAACATGATCGGTCACTGGCATGCAATAACGAAATCCTAAAAGAGTTATCATGCACCTTCATTTGTCACAATGAATGAGCCATGGTGCTTGTATTTTATAGGGTTAGAACAGAGGAAAATTTTCCCCTTTGTTAGAAGCAATCGATTTGCAGGGCCCATCTTGATACCAGCCTAACTGCTGTATATATAAAGTCTTCAGTATCTTATCTAATTAGGGTTTACCTTTAGCCAGTTGTTCAGGCTGTTGTATACTGGCATCTTCTCCCAAGAACTGGGTACTTGAAGTCACGCAAGAGAAAAACAACCAGAAAATACAAAAGTGAAGAAAGTGTTTCAACATTATTATTCCTCCACTAGAGTAAAACTGTTTACTTGTTGTTGGAGAGTTGGCTACCGAACTCGAGTTTCAACAATGTGAAAGTGACTTGTTGAATGCATGGAACTACTGAAACACGACACTTGAAGTAAGTGCTCTTTGAAAACAAATGTATATTTGATTGAAGTTTTTCTGCATCAGAGATCATTTTTCTGCTACGGCGGTTAAACACAATGGAAGGATTTTTAAAGTCCATTTAAAAATGGAGTTGAAACGACTGATTGAAAGATGTCATCAAAAGCAATCACGGAATATTCAAGATAGATAAAAAAAGAAACCTCACTTGACAAAAACTCGCGATGAATTTATTTTAGCAAAATATTTCGATCAGACACATTTCCATTAAATTAAATTCACCTACACAATGCGAAAAAGTTGGATACTATGTTAATGTTCGATTCGCAACATAGAACATCTTAATTTGCAACTGACAAAACAGTAGCGTGTTCTGGTCGAGTTTATAGTCAGAAATCAAATAATGGTATTGAATTTTCAACAACGCATCGGTAATGCTATTTTTAAGTATCTTATCTGAAATCAAAGTAGAATTAAAACAATACTAAAGAACTCTTGCTTCAAAGCGAAAACAAAAACTAGTAGCTAACTATACTATAGTCGTTCTGTAGAAAACTCAAAAAGTCCAAATTTCATAATCATTT